>PVJX010002905.1:0-118556 GCA_004027295.1 Dolichotis patagonum
AAAAAAAAAAAAGAAGATGGTGTCACACTGCCATCTAGTGGCCATGCGGGCACTGTGCTGCGCTTAGCACCCAGACAGGAACTCTTGTGAGCAGCAGCTCCTAGTGGCCCACAGTTCATTGTCAGGCTGTCTTTTTTCTTTTCCGGTTGTCTTCATGTTCTTCACAGTGCAGCTTTGTATTTATTATTATGTGAAAGGAAATTTTAATGTATCTTACTGAAAACAAAAGACTAGTACCGACAAGTGCTTTGCTAACTGATAAAACTTGTGTTTTTCTCTAAGAAGGTTTTGCACTAGGCCAGCCCTGCCTCTGCGCCCACTGACAGCACTTCAACTGCTTTCCAGGTATCTGTCTGACCTGCACGCCCCCGGCGACCCCGCGTGGCAGTGCATCGGCGCCCAGCACAGGTGGATCCTCCATCTCATGCACAGCTGCAAGGAGGGCTACGTGAAGGACCTGAAAGGTAAGCTCCGCTCGCAGTGTCTGTGTACCTCTTCCCGCCTGCCCCTTGTGTGCACTGGGACTGCTCGCTGACTTGGATGGGGGTGGGGGTGAGGGTGGGGGTGTACCGAGCTATCTGGTGCTGGTGTCGGCCCCACTAGACCGAGTAGCAGGTCCCTACAGGTTGGGGCATAACACGGAAGAGAGAAGGCTGGCCATGTCTGCCCTTGTGCTGAGTCACAGGGTGGGTAGAGGAGCGTTTGAAGGAATGCATATTCACGGTGCAGAATGGCAGTACCAGTGCTGGTCCTGCTGTGATCTCCCCACTGCTGTGCACCAGGTGAGCGTTGAGTTCTCCTTGTGTCCACCATGGTGCAGGAGCAGACAACAGCCCTGCCTCTCGGAGTCCCTGCAAGGGAAAGGGAGAGGCACTAACCGCGGACCCAACCGAATGGTGGCCAACAGAAGAGCACGGTGTTCTGCAGGGAGCCGTGGCGTGGGGTGGCATCTAGGAGGCCCGGGGATGTAGTAGCCTGGCACAGGAAGTAGCGTTGCCCTGTGGGAAGGGCACCTGTGCCAGGGTCCTGGGGTGAGCTCGAACGGAATAGTTCAGGCTGCATTTGCCTACAGCTTTACTGACTTGTGGGTGGGAGCCTGCCTCCCAGCAGACACTGAGCGGAGGAGCCAGGCTAGATCCCGTCCAGGAGTAGCTCCAGGGGAGAGAATCCAACTGGATCTGGGGCTTTGCAGTCAGGGAGGTGGCATTGCAAGGTCCAAAGGAAGGGACCTCTGTTTTGAGATCTGTAATGGGGCAGTGGTAGAGGTGGGAGGGGACAGGAGAGTGTCCTGGGGTGGAGCACTGAGTCCCCTCTGGTTACCTTGTGAGGGCAGCTTGAGTGGTGGTGACGTAAAACCAGGAGTGCAGCTGCCTGTCCTGGAGGGCTGGGAGGAGCGTGGAGCAGGCGCAGTGGTGTTCAGCGCTGGGCGCGTGGGGTCCAGCCGTTGGCATCACCAAGGGTCACCCAAGTGGGGAGTGTAGCACCATAGGAAGCTGTGTTGCAGATGTACATGGTTGGGTGAGAGGACAGGAGTTTCCTAGAGGAAGGGGCCTTGGCAGCTGAACCCCGATGACAGCTCTCAGCTCGCTCTGTCGTGGTGGAGAAGTCCAGACGCCTCCGCAGAGGGCGGCAAGTGAAGTGACTGCACTTGCTGCATACACACAAGACATGCCATCTAACGGGTGTGGCGTCTAACAGGCATGCCATCTAACAGGCGCTTTTCCTACTTATGTGCACAAGAAACAGTCTGAGTAATTGGTATAAAATAGTCGACTCTCTGTTTTATTTATAATTAAAGCATATAGACTTTTTACTTTTTAATTTCCATTCTTTTAATTTTTGAGACAGGGTTTTACTAGCAGTCTAGGCTGCCTTTGAACTTGATGTGTAGTGCAGACTGGCCTTGAACTCACAATGTGCCTACCTCGCCCTCCTGAGTGCTAGGACTATAGGTATGCACCACTATACCCAGCTGGACTCTTCAAATTGAAAAAAATCCCAGAAAATTTCAGGTATCATATTTTCACATCTGTACCTGAAGCACCTGAGCACCCGTGCTCTCTCCTGGAAGATCTGAAGCTTTCTTGAAGATACAGGGAACACTCCTTACCTGACGGATTCATTCCCTGTCATCTTGGTGTTAAGTATTGCCATAGGTATTTGTCCCCAAGTGCTGACAGTCAGCATTTCAGGGAGAAACAGTAGCAAAAGCTTACGTGGAACAAGAGCCCTTTTTTAAATTCTCTGAACCAGCTGTAGCTTAGTGGTAGAGCTCTGGTCTGGCTTTAACCCTTCTGTCATGCAAAACAAAAAGCAAGGTCAAAATGTTTGATCCAATACCATTATGTATACCTGAATCAGTAATTTCTTAATGTCGGATATCCAGTTAGTTTTCAAGTGCAGAAGTGATGAGTCTCCACTGTCTTGGAGGCACCTACAGGAGTAGTGGCTGCTCCTCCAGAGGCAGAAGGGAAGTGTGCTGCGGGTGCTTCCTCCTGGCGTGAGAATCAGCCCCTCGTGAGATATGTGCCCTGTGGCCAGTCCACACGTGGATGCATTGTCAGTCATCACTTGTGTGTTGGCCATGTGCCGTGTCTCCCTGTGTCTGTACAGGCGATGCAGTGATATTGAATGCCTGGGTGTGCCTTTAAGAAATCCTTGCCTTTATTGTAAGTTGCTGGAAATAAGCACAGTTTTTCTTTTATGTCATCTAAAAATATAGGTAATCGACTCTCAATGCATATTTTATGATTGTTTAATTGTGCATAGTGTAATTGAAAGGTAATATGGAGGAAAGTCCACTGGCTTGGATTTTCTCTAGGAAATCCTCTCATAATTGTGGCGCGTGTGGGAAAAATCCAAACCTCAAGAACTGTCTGCCTCAGTAGATGACCTTGGCTCCATTTCACATGCAGAAGGTGTCTCAGGAACGCCAGGCAAGGCCCCAGTTCTGCAAACCCCAGACAGGGGCAGCGCGGGCCTGGCCCCAGGGCCTGGCGACTCTTGGTCTTCCTGACTGCGCCCCTCTTCCCACACGAGCAGCTCAGGAGTGCACAGCCCCTCCCCGCGTGACGTTATTGGAGCAAATGTGTGATCAGACCGGGTTGCTTAATGGAGTCAGCAAACAGTCTTTCTCAGGCGGGCGCAGCGACTGTGCCTGCAGCCATCCATGCTGGAGGAGCTGCTGCGGTCTCTGTTACTTCCGGCAGTGGTGTGCTCTGTCCAGGTGAATTCTTCGGAGGAAACTCTGTGTAGACCTAGTTAGGAACCCGTGAAAGGCGTTCGGTGTGAAAATGCGGTCTGCAAGACCACAAGCCGAGGGAATGGAAGCGAGGGAGAAAGCAGCCTGTGCGAGGGGGAGTCCCAGGGAATGCGAGGACGGGCCTCGGGCAGGCCTGCCGTCCTCCTGCCAGAGCCACTTCTCAGCGGCCAGCAGCAGCTCTCGGCCTGTGGCCCTTGTGGATCGATGCCACTGCTGCTGTGCTGTCGCAGTCCCCTGAAGCAGGCACACAGGAGCCTTTGCAGAGGTTGCGGATACGGACCGGGATCCCTGGGGGGGACCCAAGGGCAAGGCTGGTACTGCACTAACGAAGCCGCAGCGGTTTTCCTGGGGTCACCTCAGGACCTCGCTTTCCAAACAGAGGCTCTTTGCGGTGTGCGTTTAGAGACGCTGCCTCAAGGTCCTTCGTGCACTCGGACTCAGCGCTGGAGAAGAGAAGTGGGTGTGAAGAAAAATGGTTGACAACTAAGACAGCTTTTGAACTAAAACCCCACAGGAAAATAATTCTTTTTGTGTGTTTGTGTTTTATTTTTTGACTTCTTTGTTTTGGTACAGGGGATTGAACTCATGACCTCACACTTTGCCAGGGTGTGTGCTGTGCCACTGAGCTAGATCCCCGGCCCCCAGGAAAATAAATCATTGATGTCTTTTTAAATAAAGTTAGTTTTTATGAGTGAATCTAATAAGTTAGATAACATAGAGATATTTTTAAAGTCTTTGCATGCTAGTTGGAGGGAAAGGTTAATTGCATTTGGTCTTGTGGTCTTCAAGGACAGTTTCACGAGCACAGATGGTGGTGAC
This sequence comes from Dolichotis patagonum, assembly GCA_004027295.1. Classification (NCBI taxonomy): domain Eukaryota; kingdom Metazoa; phylum Chordata; class Mammalia; order Rodentia; family Caviidae; genus Dolichotis; species Dolichotis patagonum. The sequence continues at coordinate 4,082 of PVJX010002905.1, forward strand.
TTTTCGGAGGCCGCAGTCCGAGTGCAAGGTGGCCGCTTTCTGAGGGAGCCCCTCACACAGACGAAGCGCTGGCCGTGGTGGGGCGGTAAGGTGGGTTTTCCTGCGAGGCCTGCGTTAGGCCCTCCCTGCCTCCCAGTTTTTATAGTAATAATATACAGCAGACCAAGCAGATGGCGCTCCTTAGGTTACAGCCCAAGGATGCAGAGCCGGAGGTGGTCCCCAGCCCTGCCACACATCTGCTGGGGTGCCCATATACTCCCACTCCTTCTCCAGATCTGACACTGCAGCCCAGATGGGGGAACACAGTTAAAAACCCAGGTGATGTTCGAAAACCCATTTTGAAGCTTAAGTACTGATGGCAATTTGATTCTGTGTTTTTCCAGCCCTTTTCCTTCTGGGCCTCTGTATTCTACTGAATGTTGCACAAGTTATTAAACTTTTGCCACCTTTTAAGAAATCATTTGGCTGTTGAAATTCCTGTGAAATAGATCCAGAATTAGTGTAAGTCTTCAGGGTTCCTGCCAGGAAAGGCCTCTGGTTAACCCCCTGCTGGCATTCTCAAGCAGGACGTCTGCAGGTGGGCTTCAAAGGTGTTAGCGCCTTTGTTCTCAAAGTGAGTTGGAGTTTAGCTGGAGCTGGCCAGCTGAATAACGAGGGAAGTCATCAGTCTGCTCACAGAGTAATTATCTACTTCTTTCAAATACATTTTTCATTAGAACTTACAAAAAAGGGCATTTTGGAGTTGAGGCTCAATAAGCGATACATTAAGTCTGGGAGTGGTAGTTTAAGTAATCAGTGGATTCCTTTTTTTTGAGCTAGGTTCTCCTTGTGTAGCTCCTGCTGTCCTTGAACTTGGAGTCTTTTTGCCTCAGTCTCTTAAGTAGCTGGGATTACAGGCACTTTCGACTGTTCCTGTCCAGCGAATTCTTAAAAATACTCACTCAACAGAAGGAAACATATTTATCCAAGGTTGAGGTTCTCATTGAAAACTTGGGGACAATATATTATACCTGAATGCTTTATAATGATTTATTCTGATTTATTAAAATAGTGAACTTATTAAAGACAAAAATATTATGTAAAGATTGCACTATTTAACTATTTAATTATTTCATGCATTCATCAAATTGTTAAGTACAGTACTTGCTGAAAGAAACCAAAAATGTTTCTTTCTCCAGGGACCTTAGGGTATTAAAAGCTGTATTTTCAACTGAAGCTCATAGAATATGTGCCTTACATTATTGTAAGTTTACCTACAATTTTGTGAATTTACACAATGTAATTAAAATATACTTTTTCTTTAAAAATACAGCTCTGGCCTTTATGTACATATTGCGTGAATGTACATGTGTACTTTGGTGGGGTTGATGTATGTACTTCCAGCATCGCCCTAGTACATGTAAGGTTGACTTCCTGTGTGCTGGATTAGAAGGACTCTGTGGAGTTATAAGATATTTCCATAGCTCAAAAGGTGACAGAAATTATCGTTACACATACGTAAATCTTTTAGTGAAATAATAATTTTTATTTAAAGTTACCATGATGAGATTATGTATTAGGAAGATTCTTTTTATAGAGGTAATTTTCCAAAAATTAAAAAAATTGTTTTTATTCTGAAGGTGGATTACCTCATTAATTCAGAATGACAGGCGGGTTTAAAAAGAAGGCAGACAGGAAGAATGAGTACAGACGTGCGTGTTCATTTGATTTCCCTCATGTGCCTTCTAGGTCAGGTGTGTGACCATACACAGCTGCTCTGGGCCTCCCCTGCACACCTGCACACCTGCCCTGTGTGCTGTGAGGAAAGCGGGGGTACAGACCCAGTTCACAGGTGGGGGCAGCCTGCTTTCAGGTGTGAAGCCATCTGGGGCTGAAGCAGATTGGGAGCGCTCAGCAGAGGGAAAGTACCAGTGAACACTGGCAGTGTGAGCTCCACAGCAGGACGCGGGGTCAGAGCTTCCTTTGTTTTTTTGTCCTTTATTCAGAAAGAGAAAAACAAAACAAAAAAGAGAGAGATAAAAGAAACCCAGGCAGTATTTAATATACTGTGAATTTGATTTGAGATGCATGCTATTTGAAACTGTCCCTGTTGCTGGTAGCATAGGTCTGGGTAAGTATGTAGATCTGCAGTTTTTGTTCTTTGTTTTTCTTTTTAACATACAGTAATTGCATATTGGTTTTAAATCTAGTTAGACAAGACGGTGTTACTCTCCAAATTAAAGTTAAGGCATCATTCTAGTAATTTAGGCCTTTTTTTTAAAGTCAGTAACCTACGGCTGGAGAGTTTGGCTTCCCTTTCGTATGCTATGCAGTACAGTAACAGCTGTTGAATGTCATAGGCAAGAATGAGAGTAAGGTCTCGTCACTTGTTTTTTCCACGTTGTAGTAGGCTCTGTTCGCCTTGCAGTGTGTGATCAGACGGCCCGAAAGGCCACCTGTATCAGAGTCCCTGTCCAGCAGGCCTGGCCGCCGTTCCCCTGGCTTCTGGAAGGAGACTTCTCGTAGCCAAAGGCATTTCATGACTGACTTTGTCCTTCTTAACAATCAGAACATTTGACAGCGAATATCAGCTACGTATTGAATTCTAATTCTGCCATTACTCTGTCATTTAAAAATACTGAGTATTACAAGTATTTTAATTCTTTATCCTTTTTGTAATAATTTTTTTACTTATATTACTATAGACTGTGTTTTTTCTATATAATCTATATGTGACTGCTAAAAGGTGTGAGACCTTAAAGCATAAATAATTTTGTTTTAGTTACTTATTTACCTTACTTTTTGCAGATATATAGTCCTCGCATAACTAGCCAGATAGCTAATAAGTACGTCTTAAAAGAGAACAGCTATAGTTTTGGTTTTAAAATACATTTCCAGTATTAAACTGTTGTTTTGAGGGATGTGGCCTAGTGGCCTGGACTCTGCTCAGGAGGTTCCAGCGGGGAGGGAGTGCGCTATCACTTCCTTATTTTAATTTGGATTAAGTGATTCCCTTTATTTGAGGAAGTGTCCAGTCTGGGCTTACACATATAAAGAATCAGAAGATCAAACAGAGGGTTTTTATCTGTTGACACAGGTCTCCTTCCCCTAGGATTTGTAACTGTGCCTTGATACGCCCACCCCCACTGCAGCTTTGGCATTGAAGTTCCCCTGCCTGGCGCTTGAAAGGAGCCCCATCCTGCCTCTGTCCTGGAGGCGGGGGCACTGAGTGTTTGGTCAACAAGCAACAGTGGGTGGTCAGGCAGCCACACAGGACAAGGACCCGCTGTGCAGCAGGGAAGTGTGTTCAAAGGTGTCACAGGGTGGTGAGGAAGTCAGCCGCCCTGGGAGGGTCCGGGGCAGTAGATCACTGTCCCCTGTGAGCGTGGCCTGTGAGAAACTCACTGCACCCGGACAGACGGGTGGGGGGTGTGGGGTGAGAACCTCCGGAGAGCCGCTCACCTGGCACCACATCTGCAGGCGCTGGCTGAGAGGGTCTCTGCCCTGGTATTGTGTGGAGCCTGTTAAGCAAATACTGACCACTATTTGCATTGGAAATGGGAAAAACCATGCCCAGCTTGAGTTGAAAGGATTTGACTGATACATGATAAGGCTTCTTGGAAATTTAGGTACAAGTGCTTCTCTATAAAGACTTCTGAAGTCTTCCTTAGTTTTTAAGCTGATTATTATAGGATTCAGAATTTTAGTATAAATCTTTAAGTTCATGAACTTTGCCAGAGATCTTTTTAAATCTTTGTAGTTTAGTGTAAGTAGCAGAAATTTCACAGATGGAAAGAACAGCCCAAGTTCATCTTGTTCATAGCAAATTATGAAAGATAGGGAGGTGACTAGGATTGTTTCGCGAGTGTTCTGAAGAAAATAACTTCTGCAGCTTCAAAAAACAAAATTTTGGGGCCAGGGATTTAGCTCAGTGGCACAAGTGCCTGCTTAGCAGGCATGAGGTCGTGAGTTCAGTGCCCAGTACCAAAAAAATTTTTTTTCAACTGTTTTTCTCTTATTAAAACAGAAGTTCTCTTCTGTGTTTATATAGTATTCCAAAAATAATTTCCTAATTTTATGTACAGATGCAAAATCAGTTAGAAAGATACTTCATTTCAAGAATTTGCTAACATGTTGTAGAAACTTTATTTAACAGCAGAAATAAAATGTCTACTCAACTGTCAAGAATTAAAGAGTAGGTGTATGGTAAGTGTGTGTGCATAGAGAATTTTTTCTTTCATCTTTTGGTAAAGAAGAGATATCTTTTGTGTTGATAAAATTATAATTTGAGCACTGTTTGTTGAAGTTAAGATTTTGGCTAGACCCTAAACATATTTACACCTACAATTTTTTTGGTACCATTTCTTCTATAAATACTGTTTAGAATTTTAGAACCAGAAATACTATAGTAATGACTTTTTTATGTACCTGTTTGAAGATTGGTCTTTAGTATTTACCCTGCAGTTATTCCTCAGGTAACTCTGGCAGATTACAGTGAAACAGTTTTGATCTTATAACCTAGTGATGGTGATCCTTTTAGAGATAAGCACCCAAACTTCAACCCAAAACCCACTTACTTATCACAAATGCCAACCCTGCAATGAAACCTGAAGACTGAGGTTTCAGTTTAGAAAAAATAACTCATATACTAACATCTTTTGTCTTACAAATGAGTTACACTCAGCATTTATTTGAGCGTATTTATTGGTGTTTAGTGTCTTCAAGGCAGCCAAGCTGTGTTGTCCATCACAGCTTGTGTTAGGTACCCGATACCTAAAATGCTGGCTTGCCATCTTTCCTGTGTCTGTGACGTCGTTTCCCATGTGCCGTTGCGTCAGGCTGTCTGTGTGCTGAGGTGAAGCTGCCCATTGGTGGCCCCAGCTGAAGGACAGCAGCCAAAATACGCATGACTCCCTCTTGTTCCCTCTGGGCTGGGAACAAAATTTCAGATGCAAAGTTTGGATCACACAATCAGAATTTCCCAGCCAGTCACGTAGCTCGTGGTGCTCATTTCTGCAGGGCTGTTTCGAAGCACAGCCCTGTGACTCACTGGTGTGAACCGCATGCCAGCTGCACACCCCAGGTCCCTTCACAGAACTCTTCGCCCTCATTTCTAGCATTGGGAGCAGTTTGTTGGGCTTGGCCCGGAGGAGAGCATAAAGTTACAGTTTTTTCATCACGGCTAAAAATAATTTCCTATTTGACCAAAGCTTTTAAAACTTTTTTAGCTGCTGGGGATGTAGCTCCATGGCAGTGTGCTTGTCTAACACGTGGGATGCACTGGGTCTGATTCTCAGCACGGCAAAAAAAATAAATAAGTGCATAATTCCACCCAGGGGAAAAACTCGCAGGAAGAGTTTGTTTCTGGAGAAAATTTGCTGCTAAGGAAATGGATGGCCTGTTGGAATTGCTGTTCACTCAAGAGTAGTTTGAAAAGGATAAATGCAGCTTTTCAACAGCATTGCTCTGTCATTTGCAAAGGTTCTGCTGAAGCGGGCACCGTGACGTCTTGGGGAAGGCTGGGCACCGTCCCTGGCTGGGCTCCAGGGGAATGCAGCAGGAGCATGGGGCTGTGCGTCGGGGAGAGCGGGCCCAGCAGAAGTGCCTGCTGGCTTGCTGTCCTCTCGTTGACAGCCACATGCCTCGTGAACTGTGCGTATTTCTCATAAACACATCATGTGTGTTGCTGTCGTATGGTAAATAGTCATAAGAAAATAGGCTGATTTCTTGTGAAAATTTTTAAAGACTTTGCTGATTTTACGTTGTACAGAAGTCTTATATTTTCAGCTTGTTCTTTTATAGTAATGCTTGCTTACTATCAAAACAGTTTTCTATTTTTAATAATTTTGTAGAGAAAAATGCCCAGCCATGTAGTCAGAGTTTAAAAGGCATGTCAGAATTCTTAAGGGTTGTTTTTTTTTTTTTTTTTTTGCTATGAGAAGTAATATTTAAATGTTTACATCAATTTTCTCTTCAAAGTATAATTCCCCCAATTCTGGTACAGTAGCACATGGTAGGACTTGGCTTTGCACTTTTGGGCAGAGGAGGCACAGAATGCTCGGGAGATCGGCGCCCGCCTCGCCTGGTTCAGCACCCAGCGCTGTGTGTGGGCTTGGGCGCGGGTGCCACGCTCCCCTCGGAGTGCTGGCGCAGGGTGGCTCCCGGCGGTGTCCAGATGCCCATCTGTCCTGGGGTGAGTGGGATGAGGGGCACTGTCCTTGCCCGGCTGCTGTGCTGCCCCAGCGGAAGTCGGCTCACGTGGAACTTGCTTCCCTGCCATTGCTGTGTGGTTTCCAGCAGGACAGAAGCATATTCTCAACCCAGTTCTGTTACTCAAGGGAGGAAGAATAACAATTTCAAAATTTAAGATTTAAATCTAGGGGATGTGATATTACACCATTTAAAGTTGTCAGAATACCAGCGATGGGGAAGAAACAGTTTTTGAGGATCCACTTCTGCGATGACAGTTGAATAGTGTTTGTGGGCTGTGGGGTTTTTCCTGCAAACAGATTTCTCTTCTTAATCATGAATTTATAGTCCTGGAACCTGCAAGAGTAACTTGCAACTTTGTTAGTTAAAGCATTTTCTTCTTGAGCTTTTTGATATACATTTTTATGTTACACATTTTTATACATCTTTTATTATGATGCTATATTTGAGCCCCTTTATTGTATCTCTTACTAAAATAGCATGTCAGACTTCCTATTTAGTATGGGAAAAATTAATTGCAAAAGTGTTTTCTCACTGTATTATTTCAGACTGTACTGTATGTCAATACTGTTGTTTTATCATTTTGGGTCATAGAAGTCTTATTTTCAATGTAGTATTCTCTCAAGTATGAATGCATATTCAGCATTCAGCCCAGCCGTCAGAATGCAGTTTCCCCAGAACCCTGTCCCTCTGAAATCTCTGGTGACCTTCGTTTCTGCTTCCCTGACCCTCTCGGAGCTGTAAGCAGGCACCGTCCCACGCAGTCGGGGCTACTGCCCTGGGAGGAGCACGTGTGTGGAGGAGGAGGGCGGCAGTTAGGGGCTTTCTTGGGAATCAGAGGAGGAAGAACAGCTCTTGGATTTCCAGGCAGGGTTCCTAGCGGGAGACCGAGGAGGCCTGTCGTCAGAGGTAGTGTGCGCAGCGGAGTCACAGTGTTGGTGCAGTGTGGGAGAAGTGACAGTCCGCATTGGCTCAGCTTCTGTCTGTCCAGCAGGGGCACATGGCAAGATCAAAGGGCAAAAGGACGCACTTAATACATACTTAAGACATGTTACGGGGCAGCATTATTGGTGGCATAAAATTATCTTATTTTCTTATTTTAAAAGGGGGTTGTCTTATTAAAATATTATTTTACTGTATTAAAAATCTGTAAGCTTTTAAAATCTCACTTATATATAAGAAATACCGTTCTCAGTGAGTAACTGGAAATTAGTACCTGCAGGTTGAGGGAGTTGCTTGTGGAAGGCCCAGGGGCGGTGGGGTCAGTGGAGGTGGAGTACGAGGTCCTGAGTCAGCCTGGAGAGGGCAGCTGTGGCTGTGGGACAGCAGGGCCAGAATGGGCAGCAGGCTCAGTCACAGACACCCTGACCATCGTTGCCCTCTGCTGCCTTCCCTCCCCTTTGCCATCCACCTGAGGGCAGAGGTCACTAGGCAGGAAATAGTGACTGCAGACACTGCATTCATGTCACATCTTCAAGGATGAACATGCAGTGGACAAGGAGGAGAGAGGAGTGTGGCTTTGGGGGAGCAGACAGTAAACAAGGCACGGAGATTTCCCCTCCCACCTTTCCTGTCCTCCCTTCCCTCTTTTCTTTTTTCCTGATTTTTCTTGCTCTTAGCAAGGCTGGGGATTGGGCACAGGCCTGTGCTCTGTTGAGTTATGCTCCCGACTCCTAAACATTCAAAGCTTACTTCGCTTGTGTGTTTGGCATTGCTGGAGACAGGTCTGTCTGTGTGGTCCTGTTGTTCCCAGACACCTGACTGAAGTGACCTTCATGCCTCAGTCTCCCAGTAGGGGCCCCAGGGCACACAGCACCATGCCGGCTGAAGGCACATGTTGCTGGAGGATATTGGAGAGCCCTCCTGTTCTCGGGGCAGGGCCTGTGAACATTCCGAGTCCCATCTGCCCCTCTTTGGACAGCTCTGAGAATAGCCACCAGAGGCTCATCTGCAGATCCCCAAAGTGAACCGTACCCCGTACCCATTGTCCTGAGCGTGGGCAACACTCCTAGGAGCTTTTGAGATCCACACCGGAAAAACTGGGCCCTGATTCCCAGGATGATCTGGATTGGAAAACACTGAAATATTTATCCTGAGCATTTTCTGCAAGACTTCTGAGAAGGAAACTAAGGAGGCAGTGGTGGTAGCCTGGCATCGTGGGGCGCACCTGTCACCCCAGCCCCATGAGGCGAAGGCCAAAGAACTGCAGCTGAGCCCAGGCAGCTTGGCAATGTAGTGAGACTTTGTCCCACTAGAAAGTAAAAAGGGCTGGGAGTTCGCCTATTGTGAAGCCCTGAAGTTCTGTCCCCAGTGTATATAAAACTGGGGATGGGGAGGGGGTAGAAAAAGCCAAAAGGAAAGAAAAAGCACTGTCTCAGTGTGTGATTAATCCAGGAGATTTCTAAACGTGCGTGCTCTGGCCTTGGAAATGCTAACAGGGTGAGATGAGAAGGATCCATGCCAGGCAGAGGACATCAGCAATAGCTGGAGAAGAAACTTCCCCTTCCCAAAGAAAGAACCATGCCATTTGGGAATCTAAATGTGAATCGTGAGGGGAGGTGACAGAGATTTGCACCATGTAAACTTGTGAGTCTGCTCCAAGAAACGAAACAGGAAGCCGAGTGCGGTTATGCACACCTGTAACCACCTCAGCATTCTAGGAGGCTGAAGCAGGAGGATTGCAAGTGCAAGGCCATCCCAGGCAACCTGGCAGCTTAGAGAGACCCTGTCTCCAAATAAAACATGACAAGGGCTAAGGATGTGACTCAGTGTGAAGGCCTGGGGTTTAATCTTCAGTACTAGAAAAAAGGAAGGGAGGGAGGAAGGAGAAGGAAGGCGGGAGGGGGAAGGAAAAGGGAATACGAGAGAGAGCTCACATCCATGGTTTCCAGTGCGAAGAGTTGTTTGGCAAAAAGTGGTTTCTCCCGAAACCCAGTTCTGCTGCACATGTCCTGGATGCCCCCGAGACGCAGGGTGATGGGAACCCTCCTCTCTTCCAGGAAACCCCAGCCTGCACAGCCCCATGCTGGACCTGGAAAGTGACCCGCGCCCCTCCGTGCTGGGCCACCTTGGCCAGACGGCGTCCCTGAAGAGGGGCGGCAGCTTTCAGTCTGGCCGCGAGGACGGTGAGTACCCGCTGCCTCCGCGCGTGCGCGCTGCCGAGCTTGTGCTCTGAGCCCGGTGCGCACGCCTCTGTCGGGCAGCCGACTCTCACCTACCAGCCTCTCTCGGGCTTGCTACCTCCCCAGCAGTTAAACTTCGCTGAAGTCCTGTTACCTTTTACATTACAGAAATACCCTTTGATGAGCTTCACAATTGGCTTGAAATGAAGGTTTGGTCATTATTAAACCACAAAAATAACTGCTAGTCATGTTTTCTTAGATACAGTGGCTCAAACTGTGCCGTGTCACATTTCTTAAATTTGCTAAAGTGTGTGTTTACCTGTGTGAGCTAAAAATGTATTGCCTGTAATTCAGTCACGTACCAAGTAAGAGGCCATCGAGTACTGGCTCTTTGCAATCTTAGTGACCCTGACAGAAAATCCACGCAGAGCAATAGAAACAACTTACCTTACATTAAAGTTTAAAGTTGATGCAAGTATTGGGGGACTTTTCCTGTTTCATTACTGAATATGAACATCACTGTGAGAGCTTCTCCACCAGCCATGCATTCATGTTGAGAGCAGCAAGTCCTCCTGTCACTGCTGGTGACGTTGGCAGGCAAAGCCTGCTGCTGTCACTCAGTCCCCCCCGCCCCCCAGCATCCCTGTGACCACTGGTGGCAGACAAGAAGCCTGTGCCTCTTTGCGCCTGGGACCGAGTCCAGTGTGGAGGGTCTCAGGCTCTGGGGTGCAGCTTCTCTGTATTTTAAAACCCATTTCCTTCCCATAGATAATAGTACAGGCATCCACCCCCGGAAGTAGTTGTGAGATCCATCAGAAACTACCATTAAGGCTGCTGGTAATAATGTACATCATTTTGAACAGTTCTGGTTTATCCTGTCTGAATTGCCAAGCATCTTGGGTCTCTTTATCAAACTTTGGAAGTATTTATTAAATTTGTGAAAATTTCATCCCTTATTTTCTCAAATATTTTTCTGCTACACTCCTTGTCTAGGGCTGCTGTTCTTTGTGTGTCAGACCAGTAGGTCATTCTGTTTATGTCTTAGTTACTTTTCTCATTGCTGAGACAAAACATCTGACACCCCAAGTTAAGGAGGACAGGTTTACAGTTTTAGTCCATAGTCAGCTGGCTCTGAGGCAGGGGGGCTCGCGGCAGGAGGGAACAGTTCATGGGGGCGGAAGACAGCAGCAGTAAAGAGAGGTAAGCCTCTTCCTGTCCCTTATGTTGGATGCAGGCTGCCCGCCCTAGGGCAGGAGTAGCAGTCACACCCTTAATTCCAGCATTGGACCATGAATCAGTCACAAACCTCAGGTTCAGCTGCCTTGAGAAGCCTGCCCCCAAGGGCTGCATGAGGCTTGGGGGGGCCCATCCCAACACAAACCTTAATAGTGTATTTCTAACACTTTTTTTCTTCCTTTTCCCCTCCTGCTTTTTTCACTCATCCTTCATTATTGGTACAGTCAAATGCTAGACCTTCAGCTTTTCTAATCTTTATTAGTGTCTAATCTGAACTTGTCAGGTACTGTTTGCTTGGGTTTTCGTTAGCTTCAGTGCTGGGATGAACTAAGCATGCACCCCACCCCTGAGCTAGACCTCAGCTGCGCCTTTGCTTCCCCTCCTTGTTTCATGCTCCAGTGCTGTCAGTGCCGATCTGTCACTGGTGCTGTTTCTGTGCCGTGGCTGTGGCCTGGCTTCCAGGTAGTCACAGGCACGTTTCTGCTGTGGTCACACTTCCTTGCTTTTGGGCACATCTGATCATTAGCGTTTCTCACAGACTGCGAGTGTTCAGTGTTGAGCATCTGGGTTTTGCTGTCTTCCTTTAAAGAGTGCTGGCCTTTGTTTCAGCAAGCAGGTGGTTTAGAAGAGCTGTTGCCCAGCTTTGCTAGAGCAGGATCAAGAAAGGCTGTGTTCAGGAGACCCTGCAGCCCATGTGCCAAGGAATGGTCCTTGGCCAAGATCCTTGACAAAGATCTGCTCCCTGCGAGCGGTGTGACCTGTGGGAATTTCCGAGCTTACAGTTCCCTGTTGGCCCTGGCCCAGCGTAGGCTGTATTACTCCATGTATGTGCGGCGTTGTCCTTCGCAGAGACTCTCAGAGACCCCTGTGCAGAGTGCTGGAGTGTTCTGTCTACGTAGCATATTCCTTTCCTGAACTCCCAACCCTGCACGTCCGGCATCCAGCCTCTCCCTTCTTCCATCTCCGTCTTTCCAGCTTAGAAAGGGCCCTGGGCTCAGTATCGGTCCTTCCTCCTCTTCCTCGGATGCCCAGGCGCTGCAGGCAGAAAGCCTAGGTGGCTGCCGGCCCCTTCCTCGGGTCACAGGCTGCTGCCTGCTGCCGGTACTCAAGATGTTCGTGGCCTAAGGGTTCTTTTGCTCTGTTTCCCCTCTGGTTTCTAGTCCTCTGTGGCTGGTGGTTAAGTCTACTGCATGTTGTGCCAGCAGGGCAAGAAGTGGAAGCCAGATCAGGTTTAGTCTCCCCAGAATCATTGCTTGATCGGAACATTGTGAAGGATTGCGTCCAGTGAGCCACAGGTGTGCACGAAGCTGAGTGGGCTCACTCTCAACTTTGGGATAAAGCAGAATCCGTGGGTGTACATAGTTGGTGACTTTTTCTCGGGATAGGAGGACATTTCTGCCATGTCTTCTTAGTTCCCTTAGTCTCAGGAAATTACTCTGAATGTTGTTCTATCAGTGATACATCAAGTGGCCTTTAACTAGGATGGATTTGATTCAGTGAGAAACAGAAATCCAAATTTATTAATTGTAATGATTCAGATTTGGATGAAGTAGGCTTAGGAGCAGTGGGGGAGTCTCTGTTGCATCATCTGTACATAAAAAAGGATTTGCAGGTAATAAAGAAAATCAAATCTAATAGGTATAAGAAGGGTCACCCACAGGAGTCCAGCTGTTTTCCAAAACTTCAGTGGTTGAACACCAGCATGTTAAGTAATCACAGAGCTTCCAGCAGTGTGTGATTCTCTGGCAGCACTAACTTAACATCCCCTCTGTGGTGGAATCCTAGGAAATAATGTAACCATTAGTGTGCCACAACAGGTTTCAGCTGAAGAGACCTTTGGGAATTGATTTACTGTGTTGTCATTTATAATTGTTTCAATTTATAATTGTTTAAATAATTTCTCTATCATATGACTGTTTCAGTTAAATGCTTATTAATGGATTTAACAAGAAAGAAACTTATTTTACTTTCTGATTATTTTATGGTTTTTAAAAATGAAAATTTTTAAGTTAGTGAAATAACAGTATTTCTTCCCTGTTTCGCGGAGGTGGCTAGGAAATGATCTTCATGAGACGTACTTTGTGAGACCTATTTGTGCATTGTATGTGTATATAGAATGTGTAGAATATATGTGGGTGGGGAATATATGTACAGGAAATAAATATACATAGGAATGCATGCACAGATTGTGTGTGTACAGTATAGTGTACATGGGTGGGAGGAGTGTACATGCACAGATAGTGTGTGTGCACAGTATAGTGTACATGGGTGGGAGGAGTGTACATGCACAGAGTGTGTGTGTACAGTATAGTGTACATGCACAGATAGAGTGTCAATGGTACCTTGCTTCATGAACTCAGTTCTTTCCATGATGCTAGTCGCAAACTGAGTTGGATGAGAATGAAGTCAAATTCAGTGTTAGATTCAGTGTTGTTGTTTCAAGGGAATTTGATTTAGTTCTCATCAAATTTAGTTTGTGACCAGAAGAAGCATGGAGAGAGTTGAGTTTGTGAGCTGAGGTCCCACTGTATATGTATGGGAAGCGTGTGTACATAGGTGGATGGGAAGAGTATATATACACGGGGCGGGTGTGTGCATGGATAGAGTGTATAAGCCTGGGAAGAACATATACATATACATATATACGTATACATATACGTATACGTATACGTATACAGGCAGTGAGCAAGGCCACAAGAACTGTGTTCAAATAGGTTTTTATTCCTGATTTAAAAATGTATTAATAATGCTTTATTCTTTGCTCCCTTAGCATGGAGATACAAGACTCCCCATAGGGTGGCATTTGTTGAAAAATTGACCAAGCTTGTTTTAAGCCAGCTGCCGAACTTCTGGAAACTCTGGATTTCCTACGTCAATGGAAGCCTTTTCAGCGAGGTATGTGTACACGTTAAACTGGCTGGAGCCACATCACTGCATTTCTGGGAGTAAACATCTTAGATGTTAAGTTGATTTTTAAACCCTTAGGCCCAACCCCCTCACCATTTTCATGTGTTTGAAGATGAGTTTAAAGGTACGGGAAGCCCTAACTCCTAGTAGCCGTATGACCTTGAGCAAGTGTCCTTGTTCAGGATTCTCTCCTGTGAAAAGAAAGCAGCATAAGGGTGTTTTTCTCCAGAGGTGCCCAAAAGCCATGAATCAGACCATAGCTAAAGAGAGAGCGAATGAAGCATTTTCAAGGATTCAACGTCAAGCATAGTGCCAGTTGGTAGACTACGAATAAATGATGAAGTAAGGGAAGGTCGTGGAGAGCTTTGGCCCAGGCCTGCAGTCTCCGTGGAGATGGGGAATTCCTTAGTGTACTCCAGCGCACTGTCTCGGCCTCCAGAAGCACCAGGGAGCCTTTGCATTTTCACGAGCTGCACACGAACTCCATGCCTTCACCGTGATGCACACGTCCCTGGCGTGTTCTGCTTTACAGGGGCGTCCAAACATTCCATATCCAGGAGAAGCCCTGAGGGAGCTGACTGGTCCCAGGCTGGCAGGGTGGTGGCAGGATGGTGGCTACAGGGTACCACGGTGCTGTGGGATGCGGCCTGCGGGCCCCATGTGCCCCATACATCTCCCACTCGTGGTAGAGCTGCCCTGCCGGTCAGGGAGTGTCAGTCATCAGTGGTGCACAACTGTAATGGGTTGATTTTGGTGCATCCTGATGGAGACAGACGCATCTCTCTGGTCTCCCATTGTGTGCTCCGAAGTCTCTGAGCCCTTTCCTCTGGCTGCTCCTGGGTCCACCTAAAGGACAGAGAAGATGACGCTTTCCCTTGTCTGCTCCGCACAGGGAGGTGGGAATTTTCCTGATGGCTAAGACGTCTTCCTGCTCCTTTTGGCCTTGGCAGCACTGGTAGTGGACACTGGCTGAAACTGGGTTTTCTCCTTTGTGTGAAGACACTGTCTTTGCTGTGAGACCCCAGCCCACTCAGGGCAAGGAGTGAGGCATCTGGGAGCTGCAGGGTCTGCCTCTCTCGTGCGCATGAATCCATGCTGGTAGTAAAGACATAGACTTGTGCCCTGAAGGGTCCCCACTCTGTGTGTTTTTTTCTTCTGCGGAGACTCCCTGCCAGGCGAGCATGTGGTGACATGCGGGGCTGGGAGCAGACTTGGGGCTCCTCTCCGGCTGCCCCATGGGGGACGGCATTTCTCCCAGCCAGCACAGCATCCCCGGCTACAGTTTCCACTCCACATGCGCCCCACATGTGTCCCATTGCCAGGATAGCGTGCTTGCGTGTCCAGCATCTGCCCTGTGCCCTCAGGCAAATGGTGCCCCAGGCTTCCTCCCGGTGCTGGTGTGGGGGCTCAGTGTGTGTGGCTTGTTGTCCCAGGCCTCTGTGTCTCTGGACCTCCCTCCTTCTGAAGCACAGGCTGGGGGTGCTGGGCCCGAGCAGAGTGCAGTGCTTCCGGATGTCTGCAGGTGAGGGCATTTGCCCTTGAGTTTAGAATACGATTGATTCCAGGGCTGAGGCTGTGGCTTCGTGGAAGAGCGTTTGCCTAGAATGCATGGGGGCCCAGAACTGGGGGGGAGGGTCCAGTATTTGAGATCTTACTTGCTTGTCACATCACAGGTGTTCAGGGAATGAAGTTTAATAGAAAAATTCTCAGCCGATGGCCCAGAGTGGAACTGAGTGAGGTCACGGCAGTACCTTGGGAAGTGGATTTTAAGCCCTGTCATTTCTTTTCAGCTGAGCATTGCAGCTTCTTGTTTGGATCACTTCCTGTGGGTGATTACCCAAGGTGGATAGTAGTTGCTTTGAGTCCTTTCAGAGTCATAAAATTCCTAGATTTTGATTTGGGATATGTTAGTGAAAAGGGAATGCATTTTCCTTCCTTCTAGGTTGTACCTAGTTATGTTAAAAATATATAAATGAAACATTTGATTGTAGATGAAAAAATCAGTGACCTACTTTAGGTCTCATGGACAACAATGCTATTAAAGTAGGAAAAAAAAGTTTTAATTATTCTACTGAGGTGCGCTTGCCTATGCCATTTCTACCAATTTATGTTTGTAATCTTTTCTTCAAAGTTTATGGTAATATTATTAAGTATAATTCATGTAGTGGATTTAGGCATGCTTTCAGGTTATCCACTGTTAAAACGCACAAAAGACACTGGAGGGAAGGAAGAAGCAGAGAGTGGAAGAGTTGAAAGTGTGCCTCTCATTGCAAGCCTTTAAGAAAAACCCAGAAACATAATTAAATTAATATTGGGCAGAGCTCTAGGCTTTTTGATAGTTGCTAATTTCATACAAAAGAGCTTTCAGTGCACACAATTTACATAAAATTTCTTTTGATAGAATCATCTTGTATTAACTATCTGTCCGTTAAAGAAGTAAATGAAATTTCCAGCAGTTTAAAAAATAGTCAGTTCTTTAAACCAGCAAGGACCATGTGAAGTAACCTGTGAATCAAAACAGTGAAATCTAACCGTTGGTTTTACCACAAAGGAGTTTTGGTCTGTGTGTGCAGGAAAGAGTTAAGGTTTTTACTTAACGAAATAGTTAATAATAAAGATCTCCCTTTCAGATATGTTGTAAATATTAGTGCATTTTTGAATAAAAATCTTTAAACATCCAAATAGTGGTTAAACATTAGAAATGAACTTTTTAAGAAGTTGCACGCCTCATGTAGGTCCAGATGTACCACCAGTTGGGAAATCGTAGGGCAGATCTTGGGTAATTTTTTTGTGTTGGTGATGTTTACCTCCTCATCCAGTTAAATTGATCAGTGACTAGTTGTTTATTATCAAGTGTGGGGAGCATACCTTGCACCTCACTTGTCTCCCCTCTGCTTTGCCTATATGGAAATAGACGCCTGAATTTTATAAAATTACTGTCCAGTAGGTGTCGTCGTACATTCACAAGCAGCCTACTCTATAGACAAAATTGTTCTGGCAAAACATAGCCTTAAGTTTTAGAAACAGACACGTGAACACACATGCACAAACACGCGTGCACATGTGCACATACCCGTGCAGTGTTCAGGTATTGTGCTTTGGAGGATACAGTAGAGAAGACAGCCCGTCACAGTCCAGACACCGGCAGTTACACCCCAGCATCGCCCCGCCTGACCGCACATCCCGCAGTTTGTTTTCCGGAGCAGACACGCGGGGGTCAGCTGTTTCTAGAGAGCAGCGGCAGACTCTCGCGAGAGGTAAGGCAGTGTACGGAGCCCGCGTCCACAGAACCTGCAAAGTCCCCGGGTCAGTGAGTCGCAGGGTGAGACCCGCTGGCGTAGCTTCCCTGCCTGATGCCGGCAAGCTCAGGATGCATGAAGAGGAGACGGTTCGTGCAGCCGCAGGCAGATGGAGGTAAACTGACCCGAGCGCGCTGCTCATGGTGCTCAGACGAGAAGAGTTTCCTTCGGTCCGGAAGGAGCGGCAGTCTTTTGTTCTGCTCAGGCCCTCAGTGGATGGGAGGAGGTCCATCGCGGCGGCAGCGCCTTCTGAATTAAGTGTGTATCTCTTCCAGAAGCCCCTCACAGGTGTGCCCAGGATAATGTTTGACCAAATGTCTGGGTGGCCTGCAGCCTTGTCACCTTGACACACAAAAGCAACTATATCGCAGTCCCTGAAGCGTTAGCAGCTCTGGTTCCAGTGCCCCAGGTGGTCCTGGCAGGCCAGTGGGTGCTGGGTAGCTCGGCAGCGCCCATTCCTCACCCAGTGACTCCCAGCCTCCTTGTAAACGCTAAGTCTCTGCTCTTCTTCCAGTTAGATCTCACTGGAGCCGACTGTGGCGGGTATCACGGGCGGGGTCTGGCAGGGCTCCTTCTAAGGCCAGTGTGTGGTGTGGGGTCCAGGACTTCAGACGCTCCCCAAACACCCCTGAATTCAGGAGTGTCCTTCTTTGTGAAGTGTGTTCAAGAATGTCCTGGGAACCCTAACCTTGGTGACTGTCCGTGGAGTACCCCAAAGCCCTGTGTGCTGGCTCCTGATTCTCTCTCTTACACACTCACACATGCAGACGTCACACACAGCGTATAGATATATGTGGGGTTGTCCATGGCATGCACATTATAAACACACATATGTACACACACTTGCATGTTTGTGTGTAATACATGTATATACCCATAAACATGTATGCATAGGTATGCTTACTGCACATGCATAAATATGCCCTAAAATACAGATATCATAGGGAAAGCATCAGGTAAGCCTAGTTCTCAGCCTTCCTAGAGGCAAAACCAAAGTAGACTTTTAAAGTCATCCTGAATTTGGAGATAGCTCCGAAAGGAGCGGGCAGGGCTCTGCAGTAAGGCATGTACCCAGAGGCCGGAGGGACAGAAGGCTCTGCGGGCTGAGAGTTCAGCTGCCACCTGGTGTTGGAGAAGAAAGTGGCCGCATTGGGAGCACACACAAGTGAAAGACAAAACCAACCACAACTACCAGCTTACACATTGTTTGTGTGTTTACAGATGGGTACATGCGCACACTAAACACTTGTATTTTAAAGTTAATGCGAAGGCATCTCATCTCATTATCATTTATAATGTGAGTGGTCTTGAATTCAAAGGTTGTGACACTTTTTATAATATGTGAGGGTTTTAAATTTTTTTTTTCTTGAGTCAGGGTCTCCCTGTGTAGTACAGGCTAGCTTTGAACTCACTGTGCAGCTCAGGCTGGCCTTGGACTCATGGCAGTCCTCCTGCCTCAGCCTACTAAGTGCTGGGACTACAGGCATGCGCCACCACTCCTGGCAAGGGTTTTAGTTTTAAGGGGTTGCTTTTACATTACATCAGCGAAGTGTCAGGCTTGCATATAGTATATGTAATCTTGTTATCACTTCTTTATTAGCTTCCTAGGTTTGGTCTTCTGTGGTATTTTGTGTAAGAACACTTACTTGATTCTGAAAGTTAACTGAAATCCAGTTGACTAGATTTCTCTTTTAATCAGTGTACTTTTCTATAAATTAGAGTAAAGGAAAACATGAGCTATGTTTATAAACAAAAAATTTATTTAGACAGTGTATTCTCTCTTAAATTATTTGTGAAACTCCTAAAAGAAGAGCAGTGATTTGTAACTTTAAGTAATAGGATGATATCCCTAATGTTTCTGAGTATTTACCCGGGGGATGTGTGGGCCCAGGATTACTCTACCCTCACTCAGAGCTCACTGTTGTTTCTGTCCTGGTCACAAGAAGGGTCAGAATGCTAGGAGCGAGAGGTGTTGTGCTGCATCCACATGGGATGGCGTGTGGGAAATCCGTCTGTGGAAGTGGTAGTTCCAACTTAATTCTTAGGCTTCCTTATAGGAAGCACAGTTTTAGAAAGCTAAGTGACTGCTTGTTTGGAGTAAGAAAGATTTGCTAATTAACCTATAGTCTAAAACTTCAATTATTTCTTAAGTACTCCATTTACTCAAGTTATATTTCATGTTCTCATGGCAACTGCTGATGCATTTCTCATTTTTCTGAATTACTTCTGGAAGACAGCTAATACGTTTTATTTTGCTTTTGAATTTTTCAGACTGCTGAAAAATCAGGGCAGGTCGAAAGATCAAAGAATGTAAGGCAGAGACAGAGTGATTTCAAGGTGAGTGAGGGTGGGCGACCCATCCCAAGTTAGGAGAGGAGAGCAGAGCAGGCCTTTGCCCGCCCCGCTTGATGGCTCTAAGTGCTCTCTGCGTGTCATTTTGCAGAAGATGATTCAGGAAGTCATGCAGGCCCTGGTGAAACTGGTGCGTGGTGCCTTGCTGCCTCTCAGCATGCGGGAAGCTGAGGCCCGGCAGTACGGGGGCTGGGAGGTCAGGGCCGAGCTCTCGGGCCAGTGGCTCACACATGTCATCCAGACCCTTCGGTGAGTCCTCAGAGGAGCGTTGCTCCTTTGGCTTGGGGTGGGGAGGGAGGTCATCCTGTTCCAGCATGGGACAGAATGTTTAACACAGGCCAGAAGAAGAAATGTTCCTTTCCCGCTTTGCCTGTGGCCTCCATCGTTTCTCACGCGTCACCCAGCAACACAGCTCTTGTGCACCCTGGTGCCACGCGTGCAGCTTCTCATCGCTGCTCTCCGTGTCACCTCACAGCCGCCATCCCTGCTTGCTGTGGTCTCCTGTATCCTGTTCTCCCTCACACTCTGGGCTGGAAGCAATGGGTCCCCTCTACTTACTCGGCGTCTCGGGTTTGTATTCTAGGCTTACTTACGAGTCTCTGACTGCCCTCGAGATCCCGAACGACATGCTGCAGGCTGTCCAGGACCTCATTCTGGACCTCCGTGTCCGCTGCGTGATGGTCACCTTGCAGCACACAGCAGAAGGTGGGTGCAGAGTCCCCACACGTGACCTGCGCAGTGGTAGCTGAGTGTACCACCTCCTCGGCATCCAAATCCTTGAAAATGAGAGAAAACAGCTCCTCTGGAAATTCGAGTTCTTAGTTCCTTTCAGTTCTGGCTAGTCAACAGGTTTTTTTTTTTTTATACTGTTTTTTACACATCTTCCAGAAGATAACAAGCTGAGATGCAAGACATTGCAGAAATTAAGATGGATATACTTGAAAATATTTAAAAATATAAATAGAAAATGTAGAATACAAAATGTGTATAAATTGTGGGCCCATTTTTAAAATGTGTAGATTTTAAAAATCCTACTTTAGAAAGATCATTATAAAATTAGAGGAGGGGCTGGGAATTTAGCTCAGCGGCATAAGCGCCTGCATTGCAAGCGCGCGGTCCTGAGTTCGATCCCCGGTACTGATAAAAAAAAATTTTTTTTAAATAAAAATAAAATAAAATTAGAAGAAAGGCCAATAGTGGTGGTTCTCTGAATACTAGAAAATTACAGATGCTTCTTATTTTCTTAATACTTTTTAAACTTTTCAGAAATGCCTGCCTGAATCATAAGATGCAGTTAGGATTACATTTATAAATCAGCTTGTTGGGTATTAAATATTTCCAAAGACAATCAAGATCATTGTTAGAAATGGTGCAGGCTGCTACTGCCTGCCTCTGGGCTTTTTGCCGAGCTGGCTGCGTGGCTGCAGCCTCGGTAGTTACCACACCGGGTGCGTGGGAAGGGGCTGGTCCTGGGGAGCGCTCAGCCCCACCGTGCTGGTGCTCTGGGCAGCGGCCTCCCTTCCATGGTCACCTTGGCATGGGCAGGACACTGGTAGGGCGTTTAAACAGAATGCAAGGCATCACTCAGACATGTTAGCGCAAGATACTACAGGGCTGATTTTGTCATGTCTAGTATTATAAATAGCCCTGAATAAGTACTGTTGTTTCAAGTTGTCATTAAGCCTAGGCTACAATTCTCAAATTGGACAATGCAGTAAAAAATCTTTATTTACATTAACATTTTATTAGAAAAACTCAGTGAGTGATACATATTTAAATCCTCAAGTGTAGCAAGATTATATTCTATTCCTACTTTCACCAAATTTTTATAAGTCTATATAAAATAAAAACTTTTATAGATTTTTATCTCTATAAAGTACAGTGAGATAATAGTAATAAAAAGTACTCATGTTTGTTTTCCTTGTAGAAATAAAACGATTGGCTGAAAAAGAGGACTGGATTGTGGATAATGAAGGCCTGACATCCCTGGTGAGTTGAAAGTCTCTTTGTTAGCACTAGTGTTCACTGTGCCCGGAGCCTAGGGTTTGTTATGAGGGAGGGTTGTCTGCCCTGTGCACCGGAACCTGTAAGTGGTTTCTGTAAATTACAAAAGAAGCTTCTTAAACTTTATCTCCTTAGTCATTTTTGTTTAATCAGAAGCATTTAAAAATTAGTGAAAACAGTAAGTTTCTTTTAGTGGGACCTAGGTTTGCATTGAGTTTTTAAAAACTCAATCATGCTTAATTCCACGTGGCTTGGCAACCAGAAATTCTGAGCAAGCTGTCTGGAAGGGATGCTGTTGCTGACCCCTGAGCTAAAACATGCAGGAGCAAGTGTTTCTGCGGGTGCAGCCCCAGGCCAGGGAGCAGCTGTGCCTGTGCCCCTGCCTGCCTTCCAGGGGCACCGCCTTTTCAGCCCTCATGGATTTTGCTGCTTTCACTTCTGACCCAGGAGCCCCTCGCCATCCTGGGATGGCAGTGCATTGAGATTGGCTGCTAGCTGCACAGGATGGGGTTCCCCTTTCCCGCTCACCAGCCTGACAGGCCTCTCCCTGTCCTCTCGGGACCCTGTGCACTAGCTACCCGAGGCCACCCATCTGCCAGGCACTGGGTGCAGTGCTGACCTCTGTTCTTACAAGGGGGTCCGGAACCTGTGTCTGTGTCCACATCCTTGGCTGCAGAGGTGGGGGTGCGACTCTCACCAGAGGAGGTGATGACTCCAGGTTCTTCTTGTTCTTAGCAAGTAGGGAAAAACACATTCTGGGGAGAGAACTTCTAGTTTCTGCCTGGATAAGGAAGGAAGACTAAAATGTTTTGGTCACCCAGTCTCACAGACAGTGATGAGCTGGGCTGTTGAGGTGCGAGGCTCCCCCTTGCTGTTTCTTGTCCTCTTCAGGCTTCTGTACTTCTTCCTGGGCACTGGTTCTATTCCACCCAAGTTCAGGGCTCTTCTTACTGTCCATGTATACAAGTGCAAGCAACTTCAAGTGGTAATGCATGTTAGAAAAAATGTTTTGCAAATTAAAGTATACTGTAAATGTGTTAAGAAAGCTTATTAGTTTTAACAAATCTATTAATGTATTTTAAAGCATTATTTAAAAAGTTTGATTGATTGGGCTTATTCTGTTAGTCACAGTTATTGGTATTATATAAAAACCATGCCAGAGCTGATTTGCCCTCCTTTCAGGTCTTTATAGAAAGGTTTGTAGCATCCAGCAGGGCAGCCACTTAAAATGTACCCAAAGACAGCATGTAAAATATCTCAACTTCCTACCTGGATTACATGTTGAAATTTTAAAATTTGAGTATATTGCATTAAGTAATGACATTAAAGTTGCCTTCTTATTTTCTAATGCAGTTTACTGGAAGACCTGAAGTCACATTGGTGGCTGTGTACATGGCTCGGCACTGCGGGCAGTGCTGGCTGCAGGAGAACATGCCGCGCTCGCCCCGGGTCGGGGCCTGTCCCAGCAGCCTGTGCCCCATGCACCATATGGTTAGCAGAGCAGGGCACCTCCTGTCCAGGCTGCAGGTTAGGGTTAAATGGGATGTTGTGGATTTATAGCGCTTTGTAAACTGCAAATCTTTGGCCAGACTTACAGGATTTTGATTTGTTAATATTGATAATAGGCATGGTCCATGACAAGTTAAGGTTCCCTAATTCCTAACTGCATTCTCAAAGCTCTTTTGTTCGGTTCTATTGTGATTGTCATAGTGAGCTGGAAAGCCAGTGGGAAGGGATGATCGGACCACCCCGCTGGGTGATGTGGCCCAGATGAGAGTCACGAGCAGATCACACGTTAGGTCACCTTATCGCTTGGTGTCTGACACTTGCTACAGTGGAGCTTTTGGCGTGTTTGGTTTGAGAAACCAGTCTCTGGTGCCGGGGTTTTGTATTTCATTAAAATTAAAAATGCTGGCTATAAGCTCAGTAGGAGGGCATAAAATAGGTCCTGGCCTTTGGTCCCTCTTCACGGTGGTGCTCCTGGCGCACATGGTGGCCGCGTCCTGGCACCGCAGGCTTTGCTGCTGGGAAAGCAGCCCGGATGGTCCCATAGAAGCTTCCAGCACAGAAGGTCAGACTGACTACTTTAGAGCAGCTGTAACAGGAGAAGCAGTTTCCCGTTACATGCGCCACATGCAGGCTGCACAGCGCGTGCAGGGAAGGAAGGAAGCTCTGGAGTCCGCAGCACCCAAGCGAGTGGCCGCCGTTTCCCACATCGGGAGCCAGGCAGGACGCACCCTGGTTGAGTGTCGCCCATGAAAGGCACTGACTCGGTGGCCTCAGTAGTGCTAACTCAGTTCTCCTGGCTGCTCTTGCCACCTCTTTTAAGAGAACAGGTGAATCAACGCTTAGCCCACAGCCTAGATTCCAGCTTTGAGTAATTCAACCCCGTGAGTGTAAGACTCTGAGACTTTGAACGGGGCTCAGCTTGTGGCAGCCTCTGATGTCCATCTCCTCCCATTCCTGCGGTGCCAGTCTATCGAGCTGGCTTCTTTCCTGTGGCTGGGACAGGGAACCCTTCCTCCTCGCGGGGTCCCTGAACTGTGATCTCTGGTTAGAACTGCATTGCTTTCTTCCTAAATAGCTGATTTAAAAGCATCCTGTTTTCTTCTCAGGTCAAATATGACCTCTGCTTTTTTTCATTTTGGACAGTTCTGAGAATTTCTTGTTTCAGAAGTACTGGAATGATCTGCGACAACTTCTCACAATTAGCCAGATTGGGTGATTCACTGACAGCGTGGAGCTAGTACTGTTTCTTGGCTTTCAGAGCAAAGAAAAAGTTTGGAGACTGTTACTTGTTCCCAGTTTAACTGAAACTGCTCCCTGAGCTGTCCAGGGTTCCCCTCCACTTGCTTGCTGATGGAGGTGCGGATGCTGAGGCAGCTTTATTTCTATACTTTTTAAAAAGTTTTTTATGAGATTTTCATCATCTCCTGACTGGAAGAAATATTTACTGAGAATTCTGTGTCATTCACTCAAGTCTCTGTCACCTGGAGTGACAACTTCACAAGATGCAAGGTGTTGTTCAGGCTTAGCTTGAAATGCCATTGGTTGAACACATTTTCAGGTTTCATTTTCTAGCTTAATTCCTATAGAAAAGGCCTATCATGACCTGTTTGATTTAAAGATCTCTTGCCTCCTCCCTGTCATTCTTAGTGATGTTAGGTTCAGGTGAACATTGTTGGAACTGTGGACCGTCTAGGCGGCAAAGCCCACTCACTCCTGCCTGTGCCTAGGAGGCAGTGTGTGAAACATAGCTTGTGGTGCTGGGTCCCTATCATATTGTTGTTTACTTCTCAGGACAGTGGAGTTTTAAAGAAAATGGCCAGCCATATTTGAGTGTATTTTAGTGATTCAGATATACTTCAGTCTTAAGATTCCCCGATTTTTGAAACAGTAAGTGCAAAGCACATGTAGATGTAAAGGTCTGTAATCTGGTGATTATGGGTGGTGGGATTTGTGACCCTTCCCGCAAGCCCAGAGGGTTTTAGACCCTGTGCATGTGGGTGGGTCTCTCACCAGCAGGGTTTGCCTGGGAATCTGAGATGGGCGTTTTCTCTTCTGCAGCCGTGCCAGTTTGAGCAGTGCATCGTGCACGTGCTGCAGTCGCTGAAAGGGGTTTTGGAGTGCAAGCCTGGAGAAGCCAGCGTGAGTCTCCGTCCCAGGTTCCCCGAGCCCTTCCTTGGGAACCACCTCTGCAAGCAGTGCTGTGGGAGTTCCATGGCCTTGCTGCTCCGGGTCTCACTGAGCTGTTACAGCGCTTCCTGCTGTGAGGAGGGGAAGCAGGGGGGCGCAGCTGTAGGGTTGGGTGTGCGGAGGCAGGGAGCACTGACGGCTGTGGAGCATCAGCTCCGTCTCCCCAGGCTGGAGACCCCCGTGAGCCTGCTCGTGACCCGGCAAGTACCCATTTTATCTCCAGCTCCAGAAGCAAAAGGTTTGGTTTTATTAGCAAAGTCCAAAAATGCTGTTCCAAATTCTTCCTCATAGGTCTTTCAGCACCCTAAGACACAGGAGGAGGTTTGCCAGCTCAGCATCACCATCATGCAGGTAACGGAAGGCAGTGCTCTGCGGGGCCCAGGGTGGGGAGTTTGTCAGCCTCTGTGTGTGTCAGACAGCTGAGATGTGGGCTCCTTAGCCCCACCTGCGTGTAAAATCGCGCTGAGTAAACCGGCAGTGTAGGTGATGCAGTGTTGATTCCTGCTCGTTTTGACAGTGCCCAGATGTTTCATTTATATTGTGTTCCCTTTGTATTTCCATTAGATCACAAAGTGAATTAAATGAAAAGTACGTGTTTCTATTTTAACTTTTTTCTTACGAGGACCAGTGCTTTCTAGGTACATAAAGATGAGCATGTTAGTGAGTAATTCAGAGGAAAAAAAAAGAAATTTTTTCTAATATTCCAGAATTTTTTTTTTTTTTTTTGTGGTACTGGGGTTTGAATCCAGAACCTTAAGCTGAGCTACATCTCCACTCCTTTTTAATTATTTTATCTTGTTTTGTTTTATTTTATTTTATTTTATTTTTATGTTAAAATAAAATAAATAAAATAAAATAAAATTTTTATTTTATTTTTATGTTTGAGACAGGGTCTCAGTGAGTTGACCAGGCTGGCTTCAAATTTGTGATCCTCCTCCCTCAGTTTTGCAGACAGCCAGGTTACAGATTCGCACCACCACACCTAGCTAAGAACTTAATAACTGATCATAGCTTAGATGCTCTTAATTTGCATTGCTTGTATGGTATTTATGTTTGAGATACATGTTTTTACAGCCTATGTAGTATTTAAATACATATATATTTAATAAACCCCTTTCTCAACACTTATGTGATATATAATTCTGTTTTAATTCATGTAGAATAATTTTTGATGTCCCAGGGAATGAATAACTGAGATACATGTTACTGAAACTTTTTATTTTTGACTTAGGTTTTTATATACTGCCTAGAACAACTGAGTACCAAGCCCGATGCAGATATAGATACGACACAGTGAGTCATAATCTCCTTGATGTGTTTTAAGAGAATTGAAAATGCACAATCAAGTTACATATTTGTTCTTGTATCCTTAGGCTTCTAGCAGAGAGCTAACTTGCTTAAAATCATAGTTTTATATACTTGACCTATGTTCTTTACATAATTTCTTAACCTTCTGCACTTAGCCTCATGGGAGATATGTGGAGTGTGTTGAAGAAATAATTAGTTTACTTACTTTCCAGAGGCACGGGCTATGCAGGTCATGAGGTCCAGCGGTTAAGTGGGTACCCTTGTTGGTTGCTGCATGACTCTGAGCTTAGCAGGTGGCAGTATGGTGCTCCTGCGGGAGACCAAGCGGGAACAGAGTTCAGTCCGTTGAGCGTGGTGATGCGAGTGCCAGGGGATGCGTCCTGACCCTGGAACTTTGCAGCTGTGACAGGGTTGGAGCGGCATAAAATGTTTGTTTTTTTTTTAACCCGGTTTTTTGTGATGTGATGTGATGTGATGTGATGTGATGTGATGTGTTTTTTGTGAATGACATTTGGTATGTGTAGTTTGACTCTGCTTAAAATTCAACATAAAACATAAAATCGTACGAAAACAAATGCCCTTTTAATCTTTAATGGACAGTTTGAGTACGTCTTTATTTTTGTCTGTTTCCTAGGATTGGATTTTGCCTTTCTGTATATAAAACTGTAACTTCTCTAGAGACCTAAGAAGCTTTTCATTGTTTTAGGTTTTGGTTTGATTCTCCATGTGTGGGTTATTATTTTGCTTGGATTGTTAATCAGAACCTTGATGTTAACTAAGTCTTTGCTGTTCCCCGTGTCACTGACGTCCAGTGGGTGCCGCATTGCCTTTCTGCACTTCATTCTCCTGGTGCTGATGTGCGCGACAGCGCCCGGCATGTTCAGTGGCTCGCGGAGTGGCACCCATTGTTGCCCGTGTATTGGAAATATTTTGTGTTTCATGGTTTTACTCTGTCAGTCAGGTTTAAAGAAATATAAGTCACACTGGGGTGTTTGCTGTGCTTCAGTTACAGCTGCAAATTAATAGGTTTATGAACTCTCACCCTGCCGCCAGGGTCTCTGGTCTTCTGTCTCTGCTCTTGTGGGTTATCAGCTAACTCTCTGGCTCACCTGGATGAGGGTACTATTAGCAAAGTGCTTGGAAAGTCCCTGGAAATTCTGATAAGCAAAAATATGTTGATTATTTGACATTTTCCCTTAGATGATTTGTTTTTAAACTATATTAAGCCAGTTTTGAAGAGACCAAAAGGTAGATTTCATGTATGGCCCAATTGACAGTCCATACTGCCTTTTTTGATCTCTACTTACCAAACGTAAAAACTTACCGAAAGTTGATTTGTATCACAATGTTTTCAAATCATGCTTTCACAGAGCTCACTGTCTTTTAAACTTTCTTCTGTGCACAGCCTGTCTGTCGATGTGTCTTCTCCTGATTTGTTTGGAAGCACCCACGAAGACTTCAGTTTGACTTCTGTAAGTAAGATGGCAAACAGAAAGTGACTCGCGTCGTCGTGGAACCCCTCGGGGTGGCTTTGCACTCCTGGGGCGCCTCTGCCCCCCATGGCGGCCCAAGGTGCGGTTCTGCCTTGCCCTGGTGGCACTGTGATGGTGTGTCAGGGTGTGAACGCAGGCTTCCCAGCCAGGGCAGAGTCAGACCACCACACAGCCACACATACACGGACAGACAGCCCCACGCGCGCACGCACACACAGAGCCATACACACACTTCAGGTGGATGCATGTATGTTTAATGCAGATTTTATACATATATATTTGTTTTCATTTTATATGCATATATTTTATGTTTATATGTTACGTATATTCATTTTGTATGCCAATGTGTTTATTTTTAACATATACATGTATTGAGGGATAATTCACACACATGTATTACCATGTTTAT
Organism: Dolichotis patagonum; assembly: GCA_004027295.1. NCBI lineage: Eukaryota > Metazoa > Chordata > Mammalia > Rodentia > Caviidae > Dolichotis > Dolichotis patagonum. The sequence goes on from PVJX010002905.1 coordinate 32,097, forward strand.
ATGTTTAGCTGTTGGAAAAAACTCAAACTTCCTTGAAGAAAATACCTTCCTCATGACACATTGTGTCTGTATCTTAAAGTATGAGCTGTTTCCTGCCCTATGTTATTTACAATTACTATGTTTATCACTATGAATTCCTAAATAATAGGTGGCTTGATATATTAAGAAAAATAGAGTTTAGTAAGAGTAATTAAAGACATTCTAGGTTTCCTTACACCTATGAATAGGTAAAGAACATTGCCATTCACAGAGTTATACAGCTTCTATGGAAAGAATAAACACTCGCTTGGGGGCTGGGTTTGAGGAACAGGTGACACTCGGTGGCAGTGTCTGCTGGGGGAGTGGACGTACTTGTCTGGCACCCAGGAGGGAAGCCAGGCAGCATGGGGTACAGCTGCATGTGTGTGAGTGGTAGGAGGCCTGTGGCACATGAGGACACTGAGGAAAATGCCAGCTGTTCGGCCCAGCCAAACCTGTGGCTAGTGGCCCCCCAGAGCTGTGGCAAGGGACCAGCCGCCCTGAGATGGGACCAGTCGGGACTCCACAGAGGAGCACTGAGTGCCAGGGTGATGAGTCCAAAGTGTCAGAGGGGTGCATCCCGTGGGGCTGCAGTGCTTCCTCACTGTGGACAGTGGCCACTGGGGAAGTTGCCTGCAGAGCCAGCCTGGTGCTGAGTCCAGGTTCCTGGTGGCTTATGGCCCTGGGTGCACAGCTGGCTTCCACTGCCCCCCAGGCAGCAGGCACAGTGCCCAGGCCAGGCCCAGACACAAGTGTGTCCAGCACTGTGTGGAGAGGCTGAGGGTCCTACACTCACAGAGTGAGAGAAGGGGCCCAACAGTAGTAGTGGGGGTGCCGCAGTTTGGGGATGGCTGGGAACAGAGGCCCCAGGCTTTCTAAAGAGGGAACCCCAGTAGAGCAGCATCCAGGGAGAGATAAAAGCAGCCTCTGCAAGGAGTGGTGGGTGACTGAGTGGAGCAGGACCAGTGTGACAGGCTGGGCTGGACCATGGCACCAAGGCCAGCTGTCCTGAGAGTGGAGTTGTGGCAGAATGGGTGAGGCCATGCCATGGGCCTATGCAAGCCTTTTTCTGGGTGCAGAGAAGAAGAGTACTAGGCTGGGGTGGAGGGAGAGCTCCTCTGAGGTGGAGAAGGACCTTCCGGCTGCAGGCCCTGTGCGTCTTCCTGGTCTTTCAGAACCAGCCCGACTCCCCGGGTCACTGCTCCAGGTCTGGAGTAGCAGCCATGAGCCAGGCTGCCCAGCTCCTGACACCTGCTAGGCATTTGCTCGCAGGGGTATGTGTGCCACGGCCATGTGATTCCTGCCCGAGCCTGCCCTGTCCTCATCCCGGGGAGGGGACAGCACCCCGAGGATGCCCCCCTGGACCTGCTCTCAGCAGCCTCCGGCTGTCACTGGGCCACCTTCCCTCTGGCTGAGATCTTCCCAGGCTCTGTGTACCAGGGAGGGCAGGAGCTATGGGAAGGCAGAGCTCTGGCTTTGGAGTGCACCGGTCCCATTCCCATTCCAGGGTACCCTTCCTCACGACCGAGCAGCGGCACAGCACGCCGTGCCACGTTTGTTCTTCTGCCTGCTCCTTCAGTCAGGGACTTTTTACTGTCACAGTTCAGCTCCACCTGAGGTGGCAGTAAGCTTTTGCTCTACCATTCTTCTTTAACATCTGTGTTGTTCGCTTGTTCTTCCCATTGTTTCATCTCCTCAGTTAGACCTGACCAAAAAGTACACTTCGTAAGGGGAGGCTGGAGAGCAGCCCTGTAGTGGTTTCTGTTTTGAAGGGGAATCCTGCACGTTTCAGGATTACACGGAGACACGAACTGAAGTCTCCTCTGCCAGCAAGCTCAGTCTGCTAGGTGAGGAGGCTGGACTCTGGAGTTCTCTGAGGAACCAGTTGAGGTCTTAGAGGAAGACAATTTTTTTGCGTCGCTGATGAAAAGTCTTGTTTACTTGCTTTAAAAAGCACTGCCTCATAACTAGGCTCGGGGTGAGAGGGAAGTGGGGCCTTGCCAACCAATGGTGCCAGACCATGTGCGCCGTGCTCCCCGCATTCTGTTTGGCGTCTCTTCTGCTTTACTGAGGCGGTGTGGGGAGGGGCGCTGTATGTCATGTGACCCAGTGATCTTGCTTTGTAGTCTGCACCTCATCCACAGTTAGTTCAGGGCTGTTGGCAGCCTTCGGCTCCTTTTGAGTTACAGTACTTCGATAACTCTCTGACCTTTTATTTGTAACTGTTAACCAAAAAGGGCAGAGACTGGGCTATTATTCTCCCATGAACAAAGATAGGAACATCTTAAGTAAAGAAATGTAGGTCTTGGGACATTTGATTCAACCCTGAGTTCAACTGAGCTAAATGATTGGGAAATTATTGAAAGATGTAAGATCTGCTTGGCAGTGGAGTTCAAAGACTATAGTTCTCTTTGGTCCAGATACACGTAAAAAAACAAGAACCTATTTGTTTCCTCATTTTCCAGACTGGACTACTTTCTTGTGGGTTCTTTTGAGTCTACACAGAAAGAATAAGCCAAGGATGGGTGAGAACTTTTCCTGGAAAGTGGCTTAGCCTTAGATTTAGTCAGGGGACTGAGTGGAGGCCCAGGGTGAGTCACGGCTGTTCCAGAGAATACGCGTGGACCGCAGGGCTCAGAACCCTGCCTGGGTGAGCCGCAGCAGCAGCAATGGCATTGAGGGCCATTCCTGGAATTCTACCTATAAAATAGTTCTTCTGAACTGTAAAAGGGTGCAGTATTCGCCAGCCTTGGAGGCTGATCATCCTTAAATTAGGCAGACAGAAGTCTGGCAAATGTGGCAGCAAGCGGGGCTCTGCCTCCTCTTTGGCTACCCAACCACTTCCTGTGGCGAGCTGCCAGCCTCTGGGACCCTCGCTCCCTGTGGGAAGGAAGCTGTTTGTACACACAGAATGTTCTGGAAGACCCAATGCTTTGGAAGATCCATCAAACATACTAATACTCAAGGTCATTCTCTTCCAAGTTAAGAAAAAATTGTAGATTATTTTTAATAAGTTCTATACTTTCTGCAGTTGGTTAATTAAAATGGCCACTTGTGTGGCCTTGTTCTGTACATAAAATACTAAAGGAGACATTACCTGATGCTTTTGTTTTCTGGTGCTGGGGCCGGAGTCTTGCGCATGCCAGCAGGTGCCATGCTGAGGGGCCGCAGCGCTGGCCTGGCCTGGCTCTTTGGCATCCTAGGTAGGAATGAGCAGTGTGTAGAAATGTGGACTTGCTTTGTGTTTCTCTGTTTGTGTTAGGAAAGAAGCAGCTAAGAGAAGACAAGTGTTGAATATTTATGTTAAAGATCGAAAGATTATAATTAAATTTAATGAGCAGTAGCACTTGGCATTTATTACTATAAGTGTAATTTTCTCAACATTTGTTTTACTTTCAGGAACAGCGACTTTTGATAGTCCTCAGTAACTGCTGCTATCTAGAACGTCGCACCTTCCTGAATATAGCAGAGTATTTTGAAAAGCACAACTTCCAGGGCATAGAAAAAATAACTCAGGTAAGTGAGTTCTTGGAACTGCACAGGTGACCGTTGGGCAGTTTGCCGGAGTGCGATCGGGCTGTTTCTCGCACGCCTTCCCTCTGCCTGCCTCCACAGCGCTGTGCTCTGCCACCCGCTGCCTTGCCCGATGCCCTAGGTCTCCTGCCGCACCCCCGAGGGTTGCACTCTCCGCTCTTCTCCAGTCAGAGTGCTTCCAAGGTACAACTGGTTTATTCTTCATTGAGCTGTCCAGGGCTGAGGGAAGCAGCGGCAAATTTCAAGCCCAGGTCCTTAGAAGTCACCTCACATTTGGGTGCTTTTCGGTTCAAGCTTTGCACACAGCCACCAGCACTCTTTGAGGCTGCTGGGAGCCTGCAGAGAAACCCCTTCCTGCTGATCCTCCCCTCTCCCTCCTCCCTCACTTCCCATGTGGCAGCAGCCGTGCTTTTGCTGTCCTCAGGTGTACACATTCACGTGCCACGCACAGGCACACACGTGCTCGGCTTGCAGCAGCTAGAAGACACTTAGCAGCTTCCCTGAGCCATGTGTGCCCTCCACTCAGTCACTGCACATAGCGAGGTTGGCAAAAATAAGTCCTGTACAGATGAGTCCAGTGGGTTCTTTAAATAATGTTATCTCGTATTTATATTTTTTTCAAGTAAGCAGAAAAGGAAAAAAAAATGAAGTAATCTTGTTACTAAAGGTTGACTCGTTCCTGGGCAAAGGTTTATCAGATTTCTAAGTAATACTACACTAGAACCACTTCTGAATGTCAGTACATTTTTCTCAATGTGAAGATTCAGAAAGATAATGACCTTGTTAATCATATGATCAGAATTTACTCTTGGTGGATTACATACTTTTTTTTTGTTTAATAAATGATGGTTCTAGTTCATGAACTAGATTGGGATTTTTTTTTTTTTTTCAAAGAATGAAAATGTCAGAGTGGGCGGCTATGTCTTGTTTTCCTGCCTTTTTGTAAAGATTAATCACTCTGATGAGAAATGTTGTGACTCTTAGGCTTTAGAGCCCAATGTCTGGTTTATTTCCAGAAATTCTTATGTCAAGAGTCTCAGGATGATGTCTTGCAATAAAAGCTACTATTTGTAGAAAGTGAGCACTTTGCTTTTATATAAGGACAGTAATGGTGCGAATACATTTACTAGAGAAATTTTATTTAGCACTTAAAATATTTGAAATGATTAAAAATTACATATGAGAGGCAGTAAGTTTGATTTTTGTCCAAGTTTTTGTGAAGTAATAAGTAGGAACTTTGTGTTGTTTATATCAACACAGAGATACAAACTTTGTGTCAGTTTATATCATGAGAAACAGAATGAAATTGACATAAACAAGGATTTTTAAAAAAAATATTTCCCAATCTCTATCCTAATCATTTTGAGAAAAATAATATGTAGGATCAGGAGTTGTAATGTAGAATATGTGGCAGGCTGTTTTCCTCATTCAGAATTTAAATTATTTTAAAGTGGCCATCTTGGGTATTTTGAAATTATTCAATGGTGACTGACATGAATAGACAGTAAAGAGATGGATGTGCTGCATTTGTGGTGATTCTGGTGGTTACATGTGAATCCACTACCTTCCTGATGCCACCCAAGGGGAGCACACCTTGCCGTGGGAAGAAGGCGCCCCGGCCGGTCTGAGCGTCACGCATGCGCAGTCCCTTTTTCCAGCGGCAACCGCTTTGGAAGCCTGGCGGGCAGCAGCCGCAGCTGGGCTGGCGCTGGCTCCTCCTGGCGCTCCTTTTCCCTTTTCCTGTCCAGAGTGGGCAGCTCAGCTGCGGTGTGAGCGTCCGCTGTGTCCCTGTCCTCACCAGCAGCAAGGGCTCAGGTGCCTTCTGGGTTTGTCGTTCCCGTTGTTGCTTTAATTGGCTTTTCCCGGTCCTTGACGGACAGCATGGCCCCTTTCCGTACCGTTTCGCCTATTTCCAATTTACGAGGCACTGTCATCTCCCTAGCTCCTTTTCAGCCCGGCTTGGAAGTGTGTAAAAAGCCCTTTGTCCCGTGTTTCGTTTTTCCTCCTAGCTGCTGCTTGCTGTTTTGTGTTTATAATGATGTCCTTTGGGTAGAAGTTTTTAATGTTGACGAGATCGTTTGTCAGTTATATACATTGTACATATTATTTTTATCATATATAATTAAATCTTTCCCAGCTTCAATATCCTTTTTCCAGAGGCCTCCTTGTGTTCACTTTTGTGTTTGAATCTATAATCTTAACTTTTGCTAAGTTTTTCTATATGAAGTGAAGGGCTGGGGTTCATTCTGGTTTTTACACGAGTGCCACATTGCGCCGTCACACTATTGAGTCTGTCTTTTCTCATTGAATTTCACTGGTGCCTTTTGTCAAGAGTCAGATGAGGCCTGCGAGCCTCTGCGGCGGGCGGCTGCACCTCGCCCACTACTGTCAGTGATCCGCGCGGTATTTTTTAGGTTAGAGCTCCGCTGAACTCTTTAAATTGTGTAGGTTGAGTCTTCTAACTTCGTTCTTTTCAAATTTTCTTGGTTAATTCAGGTCCTTTCCCTTTATGTGTAAATTTTACGATTAGCCTGTGAAATTTTACCAAAGAAAGTTCATTGAATTTGGAGAAGATTATTGTATCAATACGTGTTTGTATTTATTTAAATTATTTTAGCAGCATTTTGTTGTTTCCAACAGAAATTTTGCAGTCTTTTAAAAAATTTATTCATAGTTTTTTGGTGCTAATATAAATGATAATGTATTGTAAATTATTCAACAAGTAAATAAATTATAATTGTCTTTTGGGATTTTTATTAGCACATTTATGGTGTATAGTGAATACATTCATTGTTGGTACACTGTGTCTTAATAATTTTTTGTGTTCCCTTTCCCCTCATCCTTTCTCTTGATATGTTTTGTTCCCCTTGCCATTAGGAAATACTCTCCCTGTTTCCTAGAATGTATCTTTTATTATTCTATTTATTTATACTTTGGGTTTCTTTTGTGATAGAAACCATATGATATTTAAGCTTGTGTGGTTTATTTCACTCAGAGTACATCCATTTTCCTACAGATAATTCAAATTTATCCTTCTTTATGACAGAGTAGTACTCCATTGTTTGTAAGTACCACATTTTCTTTATCCTTTCATCTGTTGATGGGCATATAGGCTGCTTCCAAGATTTGCTATTATGGATTGTGCTGCTGTAAACATGGATATGCATGTCTTTAACTCTTTGAGGAAGATACCTAGAAGGGGAATAAGTGGATCCAATGAATTGTTAGTTCCGGTTTTTTGAGGAATGTCCATTCTGATCATCATGGTGGTTCTAGTTGTTTATATTCTTTCCCATTTAGAAGGACTCCTTCCTCCCCACAGCTTGGCCAGCATTTATTATTTAATTTCTTGATGATGATAGCCATTCTTCTGTGTTTCTTAAATTGTACTTCTCTGATGGCTAGCAACATTGAGCATTGCTTCTTGTGTTTATTGGCCATTTGTACTTCTTCTGAGAAGCATCTGTTCACTTCAGTTGCCCATTTTTTGATTGGCTCTTTTATTTTGGAGAGTCTAACCTTTTGAGTTCTTTATGTTTTAGGTATTAATCCTCTGTCTGAGAAGTGGCTGGCAGAATTCCCTTCCCATTCCTTAAGTGGCTTCTTCGTTTTGTTGGCTGCTTTTGTTGTGCAGGAGCTTTTTCACTTGGTGAGGTCTCACTTGTTGATTCTTGGTACTGTTCCCTGTGCAGCCTGAGCTCTGTTTAGAAAGTTCTTGTCTATTCCTGTGACTTCAAGAGCTTTACCTATTTTGTCTTCCAGCAGGTTCAGTGTTTCTGTTTTAACATTTATATCTTTGAGCCATTTTGATTTTTAATTTGATCCATGGTGAGAAATACGAATCTGGATTCAGCCTCCTGCATGCGGATAGCCAGGTTTCCCAGCACCATTTATTACAGAGGCACTCTGTATGTTTTTGGCCCTTTTGTCAAAGACCAAATAATTGTATGTGCTTGGAATTGTGCCTGTGTCCTCTCTTCTGTCCCATTGATCCACATATCTGTTTTCGTGTTCTTTTTATCACTTCAGTTTTGTGAAATAACTTCAGAGGTGGGACTGTAAAGCCTGTCACTGTGCTCTTACTGTTCAGCACTGTTTTTGCTGGTCTGGATCCCTTCTGGTTCCATGACAGTTTCAGAATTGTTTTCTCCAATTCTGTGAAGAATGTGATTGGTATTTTGATTGAGACTGCATTACATCTGTATAAAGTGTGGACATTTTGACCATCTGTTTGCTTGTCTAGGAATAGGGGATTTCTTTTCAATTTTTTATGTCCTCTTTGATCTCCTTTTTCAGGATAACGTGCTTTTCACGTAGAGGTCTTTCATTCCCTTAGTTAATTCTTCAGTGTTTAATTTTCCTTGGTTTTATTGCAAATGGTATTTTTTCCTAATTTTCTTTTTCAGTGGGTTATTATTAGTGTATGAGAATGCTATTGGTTTTTGTGTGTTAATTTTGTATCCTGCTACATTGCTGAATTTGGTTATCAGTTCTAGGAATCTTTGGGTAGATTTTTTGGGTCTTTTGTGTAGAAGATCATGTCATCTACAAGTAATTTGATAATTTGACTTCCTTTCCTATACATACTTCTTTTTCTTGCCTAATTGTTCTACATAGTGTTTTGAGTCCTATGTTAAGCAGAAGTGGTGGTAGTGGACATCCTTGTCTCACTCTTACTCCTTTTAGAGGGAAAGCTTTCAGTTTTCCCCATTTAATATGATGCTGGCAGTAGGTTTGTCATGAATGGCTTTTATCAGATTGACATAGGGTCATTCTTTACCAATTTTCTTCAGTGTTTTTTTAATCATAAATGAATGTTGAATTTTGTCAAAGGTTTTTTCTGCATCTATTGAGATCATCATATGATTTTTGTCCTGTCTTCTATTTATGTAACGTATTGTATTTATCAGTTTGCATATATTGAACTGTCCTTGCATCTCTGAAATGAAGACTACTTTGTCATCATATATAAATATTTGGAAGACTCATTACCTTCTGCTTGCCAGTATCTTGTGGAGGAATATATCTATATTCATCAAAGAGATTGCTTTACTGCTTTTTTTTGGTTGGATCCTTGTCGGATTTTGGAATCAGGGTAATGGTAGTTTCTAAGAATAACCTTGAGAGTCCTCATCCCTTTTTAGTTTCTTTAAAGGGCTTGAGGAGTATTGGTGTTTGAGACTCCCTGAAGTTTTTGTGGAATTCAGCCATGATTCTATCCATATCTTGTCTTTTCTTTATTCATTCATTTTTTAAAAAATGATAATTTGTTTCATTGGGTTATTTATTAGATTTTTCAGAGATTTTCGCTCTTCATTTAGTTTTGATAATTCTTATGTATCTAGGACCTTCTTCTAAATTCTCCAATTCACCAATGTACAGGTTTGCAGAGTAGTTAATAATCATCTGAAGTTCCACACTGCCTGATGTGATTTCACCTTTTTCATATCTAACTGCATTGATTTGGATATTTTCTTTCCCACTTTCTTGGTGAGATTGCCTGAGGGCTTATCTGTTTTGTGTAGTTGTATATCTTTTTTTGAACAACTAGCTCTTTGATTTACTGATTCTTTGTATTGTTTTTGTTTGCTTGTTTTTGTTTTTGATTTTTTTTTAGCCTCAATTTCATTGATTTTTGCTCTGGTCTTTTATAATTTCCTTCCTTGCCCTGGCTTTGGGTTTGGATTTTTCTTGTCTTTTTGCTACCTTGAAGTGCTTCTTGAGATTGTTTATTTGGGTTCACTCTGTTTTTGTGATACGGGTGAGTATTCACAGCTATAAACTTCCCTCTTAGGACTACCACCATTGTGCCCCATAAGATCAGGTATGTTGCCATAGCATTATTTTTCAGCTTTAGGAACTATCTCAGTATTTCCTTCACCCTCACCTGGCAACTGATAGTCTGTATTCTGTGTTTCTAGGTTAGCATGGCCTCATTGAAAGAACTTGACCAGAGACTCTTTGAGAACTACATTGAACTGAAAGCAGATCCCATTGTGGGATCCTTGGAACCTGGGATTTATGCAGGCTACTTTGATTGGAAAGACTGTCTGCCTCCCACAGGTAGGTCAACAACGTCAGTGGGGTTCTCTCAGAGTTTCATAGTGCATCTACAATGATGAATACAAGTGTGCTTTTATCAGGAAGTGCTTGCTTCAACTACTGTTGGTATTCATGTTTCCTCATTTTTGCCAGAGGGTGGGAAATGAGATTTCCTTTTGCTTCTTACTCACTTAAACATGTTTTTGGGTATTTTTGTTATTGATCTCAGTTGCTTAGTTACTTGTTAATTCAGAGAATGATTAACTGTATCTTTATCACAATTGATCATTTTAGTAATGCATACTTTTTTGCATAAATATAAGAGAGTGACTGTGAGTGACAGTGACTGTGAGTGACATTTTTGTGCAGTGATCTTGTGACCATCATCAAAAAATGAATCCAAGAAATCAGGTCACTTTTGTGCAAGACCTATTTGTGAATGTTGAGGACAGAAGACGAATGTGTAGGAGAGAGTTTGGTACTGTCATTCAGAAAGAACATCGAGCCGCCGAAGGATGGCTCACGTGGTACCAGTGTTATCTTTGTAATGTCAATTGAAAGTCACTTCAATCACTGTGTAATTTGTGTTTTAAAAATAGTTATTGCTTTTGGAATCAAATAAGCATTTTGACTGATCAAATAGTTTTCTTCTTAATACTGTGGAATACATGAATCTAGGCTACGTGTTAAATAGAAGTGGTGTTATGTAGAAGTGTCTGTGTTTATTTTAGGTGTAGGTTATACTTAGATACATATATGTAGATGTACCAGTAAATTGTTAAAAAGTTTGCCTTATTCTTTAGTCTTCTAACTAAAGTGTTTGCATTTGGTTTTTATTATATAAAGCTTTTATTAGATGGTGATAAAGTCATTTACTATTTAGACACATTTTTTTTTTTTTGGTATGGTGTTCACATATAGTGATGCCAAAAACCCGAACTGTTAAATTAATAATATTTCATGTGGCCATGGTTACTCAGTTTTCTGCAGTCACATCATTGGTAGTCTTACAGCACCTTATTCCTCCAGCAGGATGTGATTGATTTTTTTTGCCTTAAACTCCATTACTTTTCTGTATTCACGCTTCGCTGTGCCCAAACTAGCTTTTTTCATTGCTTTATTTTTCTGAGTGTACATTTGCAGTGCTCAGTGCCTGCATTCACTGTGAGGGCTTGGTATCAGTGCATCACATACCCTCATTCTTTTTGTGCCCCGCCCCCAGGTTCCCTTCCCATTTGCAAAAGATCTCACAAGGCTCTCTTACCTATCTTTGATTTTGCTCTTTATAGTTTGCATTTCTTATATAAGAGAAACTATGTGCTTTTTAAACTGTGTGTCTGGTTTATTTCACTTAATGTTATGGTCAGTGGCAAGGTGCATCCATTTTTCCACGCTAGGCAGTTTCTTTTTAATGCCTGAATCAGATCCAATTTGAACCTTGTTTCAAAATTCCTGTGATGTTTCCTTCATAGAGTCAAGTCTGTGGAGTTGTGGTGTGCAGGCCTGTGTCCCAGGGACCTGGCACGCTGGCCCAAGGCCTCTCTCTAGCACCTTTCTCCGGCTGGCTTCAGCTTGCCTGACCTGAAATGCACACTGGTTCTGTTAGCCCCCTACTCGAACTCTTTGTGACCTGCCTCCCCTTCGCCTCCCTCTCCCCAGAGTGCTAGGCTCTCCTGTGCTCACCTGTGCTTACTAACCCCTCAATCCCCCAGCCACCACTGTCGCCATTCCTGGCTCCTGTTCTTGTCCCTGTGCATGTGGCAAGTGCTGTGTTACCTGCCGCTCCCTTGCTGGGCAGCTACTGGTGTTGAACAGGGTCAGCTGCAGAACATGTGCGTGCAGCTGTGCTGGTGACTGAAGTCTTACGGGTTATGCGTTGGTTTGTCTTCTGGGTGTTCGCTATGTGCTCTTGCAGTGATTTTTACAAAATTTATTTCAACAGGAAAGTAAATCATACAGTGTTCTTGTTTCTATTATTGTTCTCTCTTGCTTTTTGGTAAATTGTACAGTGAATATTCATACTCATTGAAATGAAAGAGCTTTCCAGCGCTCATTTTCTTCTGTGAATTCTCGTATCACAGTTGTATGCACTTTCTAAATTTTGAGCAATGGCATTTCAGTTCAAATAGAACTATCAAGTATAGCAATCCTCATGCAAAAATAATGAGTTCTGCAGTGTAGATGGATTTTGTTAAAATTACTCTTTTCTTCAATGATTAGCCTGCATTAGACATGCACTGTTGGCACAATAATGATTCTAACCTTACTGGATATGCGTTCAAGGTTATTAAATTACTTGTGATATTTCTGTGGGGCTGGAGACACTAAGGACACAGCTGATTAGAGCTAGTGACTAACGTTGACAGTTAAAGACAATTTAGTTGATCAATTTCATGATTCAAGAAAAAAATATCCCTTAACAGCTGGATATTTAGATTGTTGATGCTTCTTTGTGTCGATGTCTATAAAGATTCTTCTCATTGGTTCTGAGTCATGTAACTGATTGTCATTAAGTTTGTAATTGTTGTATTATCCATGATTATCAAGAGATCTGTATTTTGTAAATTTTTATCTAAATCAAGAATATTTTTGGTCTCCATTTTCAAGTACGTATGGATGTTCACATCTTTAGCGTATTACAGAGGAAAAATCTTACACATTTTTGTTCTTAAATACTATTTTTCTTTCTTCTACAAAAGGTATATTTTTAAAGACATTTAATATGTGAATTGAAATTTCACTATTGAGAGGTAAAATACTTAACTGAATTTTAATTCAGATGTCTTTATATTATGGTCATTGAAATCAATCAGTAGGAGAGACATTTTTGTAATTAATGAACACGCCTCACAGCACTCTAGAAACAAGCGCAACTGCACGGGTGCGTGGTGCGCGTGCTTGGGTGCAGGGCAAGTCCACTGCGGAAGCGGGCAGAGGGCGGGGTCTGGAGAGTGCGCAGGCACCAGTTCAGGCTTGAGTGCCCCTGAGTGTCCCTGGCGTGCCTCAGCGTCCCTGGGGCACGCACAGCAGCTGGGTCAGGGAGCAGCGTCCCTGGGGCACACAGCAGCTGGGTCAGGGAGCGGAAATGCGGGTGACGAAGCAGTCCCTGCTCTTCCTGTGTTCCTGTTTGTTTTGCCAAAACAATTTCAGTGCTGTTTTCAGAATTCAGCCTTTGAGAATCCGCCTGGACTCTTTGAGACACTGCGTCGCTAGGGTGACTCTTGTGGTCTCTCTTGCGTCTTGTCCCTTGACTGATTCAAAGCTCAGGCCCACTATAGAATATCTTGAGACGAAGATACAGCAAGACTGGAGGTAAGGAAAAAGTGGAGTGTTTACTTGACTTTCAGCGCTTCGACACTTACGGGAGACCTTCAAGTTCGGCGTTGCCCTCTGAAAGCGTGGGTCGTTGTGTGCTCCTTGGCCTGCGGGAGCTCCAGGTCCACAGCAGGGTCTCGGGGTGCACTGTCCACTGTTACGTCAGAAACGATGTGTTCAGGAGACACAATTGCATCTGTACCAGCCATGAACACACTTTTTCCTATCGTTATTCCCTCAAGAATAGTCTAATGGCTTTTTACAGAATATAGCCGTTGCGGTTGGTAGGGTAAATAACCGAGAGCTAATTTAAAGCACACAGGAGTGTGCGGACAGATTCTATGTGATTGCCTCACTGTTTTCCACGAGCGACTCGAGCAGCCATGAATTTGATATCCAAACGTTGGATGTGTTCTGGAGCTAACTCCTCATGAATATGGAAGTGTAGTTTGTGTGTGTGTGTGTGTGTTCGTGTGCACACATCTATCGACTGGTAGAAGGTGTTGGTTGGGGAAAATGCATTCATTCTTGTATTTTTATTTAAAAAGATGGTATCAGGTTTGTGTGTACAGTTATATACAAATATATCTTGAGGGAAAATACATAGAATCGCAGAAAGCTTTAATATGACTTGCTTTTGTTGAGAGGTCAAGTCTCCTCAGTTATCTATGGATTCGGTGCATTCCTATCAAAACCCCAACAGAATTTTTAATGGAAATTACAAGATCAAAACCTGTTTGGAAAAAAAAAAAGAGGTTTTGAACAGCCCACTTAATCTCAAAGAGGAGCAGAAAGTTAGTGTGTGGTAGAAAGACTTGTAAAACCACTTCATACCAGGAGTGTAGTGTACCACAGGGAAACACAAAGATCAGCAGGATACAAAACTCCACGTATGTAGTCAGTTAACTTTGACAGAGGTACCAGGACATGTCCATGACAAAAGAAAGTTTTCTCAACAGATTTGTTGGGACAAGTGGATAAATACAGAAACCAGCTTTGCAGAAAGACACGTGAATGGCCAGTCATGAATGAAAGTACACATCATTTATAATCAGTGTCAGGCAAATAAGCCACAGTGAAATTCACTTCCAGAGCCACAAGAATAGCTGAAGTCAAAGACTGATGCCACCAGTTTGCAAAGGGTATGGCACAACTAGAACTCTAAGTGTCATGGTAAAACCTGTAAGATTCTGGAGGTGGTTTCTTACAAACTTAAACGTGAATCTTCCCTGTGACCCACAAGTGATACTTCTGGATTTTCCCAGGAGAAATAAAAGATGTGTGTACAGGTAGACATGCTGTAGGGTCAAGGTGACTTTACAAAGAGTGATTGAAAAGTAAGGTAAAGGTTTACATGTTTAAAAAGTTTTTTGTAGTAAAAGATAAATTGCCATTAATCCCTCTCACTCTACTCCCCATCACTTAAACACACTTCTCCCATCATTTTTGGCCCTTTGAAGCAGTTCTGGAGCTCTCTTTCCTATTTTTACAAAATGGGCTAAAAAGTGACAATAAACGTTGCCCCTGAGTCCGAGGTGCTGGAAAGGCCGGTGCATTGTGAAACCATGAGTGAGTCTTCATCCACCGGATTCACGGAGCTGGCACCATGAAATTCTGCCTTTCCCCAAATCACAATGGCCCTGCCTGGGGGGTAGCTACTTCAGATGCACTCGAGGCACCAACGTGGCTGTAACAGCTCAACTGAAAGCACAAAAAAGAACTTGGAGAACTGCCTCTGAAAGTGAGGAGAACAAGGAAATGAGAATGCCTGAAGCCAGGGAAGTATTTTGCAGGGGTTGATGGCAATGTATCTTTTACTGTCACAGTTTTTTTGTTTTTTTAAAGAATTCACTGTATTTTTCAGTCATAACTTGTATAATAGCTCCAAAGTGGAAACAGTGTCAATATCCATCAAGAGAGTGAAGTGTCAGACTGTAGTATGTTCATTTCTTGGAACAGTGTCCATACCGTGAAATACTCATCCCTGATGTTACTGACACTGAATACCTGATGACATGGAGTTTAAAACACATGGTTAAGCAAAAAAATGCAAGTACAAATGAATGCCTTCTGTAGAAGTCCACCTGAGTGAGGTTTGGGGATGGCTGACTCATCCGTGGTAGCTGGCTGTGGGAGAGGCAGGGACTGAGGGGGCTAGAGAGAGCTGCCAGGGTGCCGAAAGTGGTCTGTGTCTTGCTTCCCCTAAAGTTATACAGCTACATATTATGTTGATTCCCATTGGATTGTTCACCTAATACCTATACTCTCACTGTATATAAATCTTACCCCAGAGTCAATAAGGAGAAAATTAAGTCAAACCATAAAAATTGAATTACTAGAAAAAAACATACAAAAACAAAGGCATAATGAGAAAAGACGAGTCACCTGTGTAACTTGTGTGAGCACACTTGTGGGACTGACAGTTTCACTACTGAGGGAAAGGGGGCCCAGCATCAAGTGAGGGAGTGTGGGGTGCTGAGGTGCGAGGTTTCTGCGAATCTGTCCTGTGTGCCTGTGCTTGTGGCTGTGGAGTCATCAAGTATGGTCTCAAAGCCAAACCCCTGAGAACATGGGCATCAGAACAGATCGTGTACTTGAGAAGGCTTCAAGGACACATCTGATAGCTGTCTTTATGTGTCTGCATTTTTCAGAAAAAATAATAGTTCTGGATACCTGCAGAAGGCAGAACTAATGAGAGAACATGGTCAGCCTGCCAGGAAGCGTGTTCTCGGAGGCCGCCAGGGTTCACATCTCCACTGTTCCTCGGGCTCTCACGTGGTCCATGCTGATGAATTACTCGATGGTGTTCATTTGAAACTCAGCAGCGAGCGCTCTGTACTGCGCAGGCAGAGCACACCCCGGCTCTCACTCAGGGCAGCAGGGACCACTCCCAGGGGCCACTCGGCCCCACGGGAACCGGCGAGCATGCTGGTGCACTGGAGAAAACTCGGAAGCTGCTTGTGCTGCTCACTTGCATCTTTATCTGTGCTGACTGTTGGGGTTTATGCCTGGGTCCCCGATCCCCCCCAAACAAGTGCACAGCGAAGGCCCCAAGGAATGAGACAAGTGGCATGATCTTTAGGGCTCCAGGAAGACTAAAATCCTGTGCAGAGTTCGTAACCTTACTAGCTGGCCAGCTGACTGACCCTGAGCAGCCCGTATTCAATCAGAACAAGCAAGGAATTGAGTAGAAAACGCAGGAAACCTGGGCAGGATCTTGGGAGGAGTTCAAGGACCCCTCAGAGCAACAGACGATGCTAATTAAGGGAAACTATCCAGAAAGCCTCCAGCTGGCCTCAGCTGTGGCCCCTGAGGTGTCTCTTCATTTGCAGTTCAGCCATGCCTGGGCCATGCCACAGCCCTGCACGTGTATTCAGCTTCAACAACTCCAACAGCCGGGCACTTTCTCTCTATACTGGTTGACTTGTTTATTTGCTGTGGATGGGGTCGCGGCAGTGGTTGGAGGCAGTGTGTGCTGAGTAGGCAAACATTTTGGTAAAAAATATAATAGCATTAGATGGCAAAGATGTTAAGTACCAGAACGAATCTGTGACCACATTACAATTCTATATCTATTTATTTTCAAAAGTCACATCTTGGACCATTTGCGGTGAATTGTCTGTGAACTAAAGTTAAAATCCAATGAGTTTTGAGAAAAATGTTTTAAAAAGAGACTTTCCAAGTTTGTTTTCTATTTTTTACTATTTTTTTTTTAACTTATCTTTCTTTGCAGTTGTTATAGAAATGCATTTCCACTGCCTGGGAAGAGCGCCTCCGTTGGCTGCAGTGTGTGCAGCTTTTCTAACGCTTTTCTCCTCCTGCTCTGTGGTTTTAACTCCTGTAGATCTCTTTGTGTCATCACTGCATTTCAGCACCCTCTGTGTGCAGCACCGCACGCTGCTGGCTCCTCCCCTGTCTATGTCAGTGAGTTACAGCCTCCATTTGTGCACTCACTGGATGGGTGGTTAAACTTTAACAACCCATAGGAGAACCTCTGTAATGTGGTGGTGTTTGCAGGGGCTGTGAGTCCTGCTCGCGGGCCATCTCCTGCCTGGCTGTCTCACTGTCTTTTCTTGTCTGGCTCACCCAGCTCAGAGCATGCTGACTTGGCTCTGTACCGCATGCAGTGTCCCCTCCGCAGCCTGCAGGACCATGAGCAGTTTCAGTTCTTGTCATGATGACCCTGCTTCGCTCTCCAGCCTCATCAGTGAGTGCCAGTTGTTCCTATCACCAGCCACTCAGCCTAGTTGTCACATAGCACTCCCTGTCCCAGAGGTCCACACTGCGACCTCTGCCTGACTCTTCATCAGTATCTGAGCCTGCCCCAGCCGTGTCTCCTCGGCTGTCCTCTTGGTGCTGATCTGGGCTGCGCCTGTCTGTCCTCTTGAGTCCCTAAGGAGCAGGCACCGCCGAGTGCTTGGCAGCAGCTTTGCTCAGTAATTAGTTGAATGATCCATGAGAAATCACTTGGCAGATGCTCCTGCAGCTGGAGATGGTAGGAGAAATAAACAGCAATTAAATCATCAATTTACGGCTCCGATTTGTGGATATTTTCAATAGAACATCACTTTGAGTCATTTTTTTTTACTCAATAAATGTCAGAAAAGGGAACTTTAGTTGATTAGGATGGCACAAAAATAACATACAGACTA
The DNA here is from genome assembly GCA_004027295.1 of Dolichotis patagonum. Taxonomy (NCBI): domain Eukaryota; kingdom Metazoa; phylum Chordata; class Mammalia; order Rodentia; family Caviidae; genus Dolichotis; species Dolichotis patagonum. The sequence goes on from PVJX010002905.1 coordinate 49,658, forward strand.
TTCATTTAAAAGGAATTAGAATTGTAAAATACATGTGACATGGAAGACCTAAATCCAGTTCCATCTTTCCAAAATTTTTCTGAAGTTTGGGTTTTTGGAGTTTTTAGGGCACCATTGTGAGTGTCATAGTGCTTGGTTGGGCCCCTTCTCAGAGTTTGTTCTGCTGTCTGAATGTGGACTGTCTGCTTGTACCCCCAGAGCAGTGTCCCTGTTGCCAGCCGCCCCTCACAGTCTCCTGGCTCTGGTTGGTCCCGGGCAGCTGAGTGCTGTATGAATTCTGCTTTCCATCAGTATTGGCGCCAGTTGGGTGGACTTCATCTATAAAGAATGTCCACGTTGATAATCTTTTCCTTTACTGAGTCCTAAAGGAAGAGCTTTTATACTCCTGGGATTGTTCTTAGTTCATTTCAAAAGCATCGGAAGACAGATTTTAATGTTCTTGTGTTTGGTCTGTTTACAAGTAGAGAGATTTTGTTTTCTAAAGGAAGATCATCCTACCAGTCATCTTATTTTAAATCCAGTTCTGTTATGTAAAGTAACTTTTTTTCAGATAGTGTCTTGGTTTTTTTAAATAAGCGTTTATAACATACTAGAGAGTCATGCTGTTGAACACTTCAACAGTGCTTTGGACATTTGGTTATAATTTCTTTGTCTGCCAAGCATTTTTCAATAAAGCTAAATTTTGGCTCAAATGGACCTAAAAGTGAAATTTATTAACCTTGAGATGGCCTGTGGCCTGCATATTTTCTTCATTGCATGTCTTATCGGCTGAAGTATTTATTTTATTGTGTATTAAATTGATAGCTGTAAACTTTGTTATTTGTCATCAGGATAACCTAACATACTGTTGTGAAGTCAAACAGTTTAAATCATTTTTAAGACTTTTTATTACAGAAATCTTTAGGCAGATAGCAAAACAGAACAGTGTAAAAATCTGGACTGACCTATCTGTTGGGTACTTAAGCAGTTAGCAGTTTTTGTGTTGTCTGTACTTCTGCTCTCCCCACGATGCCCAGGACCTGTTGCTTTGAAGTAAATCCCATGCTATTAGATCATTTTATTCCTAAATAAGTCAGATAAGGGCTGATATGTTTAAGAAACATAATTAATCATAATACAATTACCAGATCTAGAAAAGAACGAACGATAATTCCTTAATTTCATCCAACCCTGAGTCATTGTTCAAATTCTCATTGTTAGTAAATTTGCTTGAGTTGGGGTTTACTCACAGTCCTTTTCTTTTGGATGATGTGTCTCTTATTTGCTTGCTTGTTTCTTTGTTTTTGACTGCTTAGGGTCCCATTTAGTTGGCAGATAGATCAAGTTCTTTGTCCTGTAGATTTTCTCACATTCTGAATTTTTCACATTGCTTCCACATGGTACCATTTTACGTGTTCTTCTGTCCTTGTGTTTTCCTGTAAATATGTGGTTAAGTAATGAATCATTAATCAGCATTAAGGTTGATTTTGTTTTGATGTACGTTTACTTCCACAGGTGCTAAATAATATTTCATATTTTGTTTGTGGTGTTAAGGTCAAAAATGAAATTCATATATTATCAGTCTGGTCTTCCCTTTCAAATTTCACCATAAACTTCCCATGTAACAGTATTAGCCCCACTAATAATTTTTGCCATGATATGTTTCTTAATAGGGATTGCAAATTAATGATTACTAGCTGGGAAACTTAAGTTTAATTTTTTTCAGCAGCTCTTTGATTTTCCTAAGTACAGTTCATACATGAAAGACAGGAAATAATGCTTGAGTTTTTGCTTGTAGAATGAGTTGGTTGCCTAGTTTTTCAAAGGTCAACAAGGTCTTTTATTTTTAAATTGCCTTTATGAGCTTGTGATGTGAACATATTTGATGAATTTCACTTTGTGGTAGCAGTTATTGCTGTCATTATTTTCATAACTTGATTGTGTGCTCCCTGGCTGGCAGAGTCCTTTGGAGTGGGCTTTGGTCCTGAAGCTCAGCCTCCCATGTCTGCACTCTGGCATCACAAGCACCATGTCCCATGCTCACTGTCCTTAGGAATCAGATGTCGAAGGAAAGAAGAAAATGTCATACATGAACCCTTCTCTTCTCTCTTTCAACTCTCTTTGTCTTTCCCCACTGAGTCTGTCCTCCCCGTATACCCCACGGCTTTTTGTAATCTCTTTCACTCTCAGGACATCTTGTCCAGAGGTCTGTTTTGCATTTGGACGGCCTGTGTTAGGTGCAGTCATGTTAGCTGGCCTTCCCTGCATTCCAGCGGTGGTGTCTCCTTTGCTCAAAAGTCCACAGCCTGCGCCGCGTTGTCCAGACAGCGTTGCCCTTTGAGTGGCCCTGCAGAGCAGGGAGACCTTAGAAATCATCCACATGTACTCTGTAGCTGTTTTCTGTCTGTCTCTCATGAAGCTGTGGGACGTGTGCCTCTGAGGTGCTGTGGAAAGTGTTAGGGACCCCCCACACACACTTTACCTGATGTTTTTTTTTGTCTAATTATAGATCTGAGAGGCTTGTTCCAAAATTCATATTCTTAGTCTACACCATTCTACATGGTCTTAAATACCAGTGTAATAAATAACAATATTTGAAAATGTTCCACCATTTTGGCATTCTTTTCTCCACCTCAGGTATTTTATTATTACGGAGGGTCTTGGTTACCTTTGGGTTAATGTTAGCCTAATGTTTAGTGGCTATTTCTCTTCAAACAGTTGAGTCTGAAACTTCTGAAGCTGTTGCAAGGTCTACCTTGTTTTAACCTGCCTATGGAGCCAGTGGCCAGCTGATGAGCTGAGGAGCAGAGGTCAGGCAGCCCCACCACATGCTATGCTTCCTGACCGGGAGGCCATGAGACCACAATGCAAACACCATGCTTCGGAACATTGCAAGTTTGCAGCAAATGCTGGAATTAATTCAGCTTACCCTAGGAGTTACCTTATCTCCACCACATGTCTCCCCAAAACAGAAAAGCCTGTCTTGGTGTTCGGAAGCTTCAGTCCTTGCAGTGTGACTCGAGAAGGGACCTGCGGTGCCCAGCTGTTGGGCTCCGCCGATGGCTCTGCACAGGAGAGGTGAGGGCTACAGCAGCCAGGTGCCGCCCTGGGCTGCATGGAGATATAGACAGCTCCGCATGTTTGCCTTGACTGGACACTGACAGTAGCTGTACCTCCCCTGTGGTCCACAGCACATGTCACAGCAGCAAGCTGAACTTGGGGTAACTTCCGAATATTCTGTTTGCATTTGGAGATTTTAAGGCAGCACAAAACTTACCTCGATAGTTTGGTCCCTGGTGCACAGAGATCTAAGACATTAAAATAACAACCCAACAGTGCTGAGACTTGGGTCAGGCAGGCTGTCTACTGGTCAGCGCAGATACCTAAAGGACCACTCTCACTCGCATGGACTCGTGTTTTCACTGAAGATCAGTCCTTGATTACAGCTGGTCCTGCTGGCTGTCCCTCTGCAGGACTCAGGGCCCCAGCCATAGCCACAGCCCGCCCGAAGCACCATGGGCCCTGCGTCTGTTCCCAGCTGTGAGGGTGTGGCGAACTGGAGCAGCCTTCTGTGCCTCAGAGAGCAGGACAGCGACCCGAGCAGTCAGGATGACTGGAGACTGCAGACGGCACAGAAAGACGTGAGATGCAATTGTGTATTAGTTTTTCTTACTCACTTTGATGCCCATATTCACCAGCTTACTTTCCTAGTTTTTGGTTTTTTTAAATTTCTTTGCTTTTCTTTGTGTTTCTGGAGATGATATGAGGTGATAATATGAGTTCCTAGCTGCTAACTTTAGGCAAATGAAAAATAATTCCAAGAGCTGAGCTGAAAAATGTATATTCCAAATGTCCCACCTATAGCCATAACAAAGTTATAACTGTCTCTGGTATGGTATTTTATAAAAGACGCTATTTCATACTTTCATCAAAAGCAGTGTCATTCAGAGGCTTTTATTGTGGCTGGAACTGAAAGCAAAGCTTTAGGAACCAGCAGGGTGAGTCTCCGCGGCTCATTGCGCTCTTTCGAGTGTTTTGTGTGTGCAGGTCTGGTCCTGGTTCCTGTGGCTTCCCCCTCAGCATCTGCACTGACTTATCTGATGTCCCCATGTCCCTCCGCTGCCCACACCAGGAGCACCCCAGAAGCTCAGCCCTGTGCTCAGGCAGCTGGGCAGGCACAGACATTCATTCATGTTCCTAGCATCGCGCATACAGTGGAATTTGCTAAGAACACAGAACCACAGAGTGGTGCTATGTAAACTTCATCTTGTGTCGGGAGGTCAGAAAAGTCAATACCACCTGTGCCTCTCATCTTCCAGAATCTGGCAGTACGGACTCTGGGGGGTGAACTCTGGGGGAAGTTAATTATGTCCACTTTTCGTAACCAGCTCCTCTTACTACACAGAAAAGCCAATACCAGAATGCATTAGGACAGTTTAACAGACACAGCTATTTAGATTACTGTTTATTCTGAGCATCAAGTTGACCATTTTTTTTTATTTTTAAAGAGAATTGCAAAAACTAGTAAAAATGAAACAATTTCAAAGCAGGATAAGAAATTTTAAATGGTTATTGTATTGCATACTGGTGTTTTCAGAATAGTTGCCAAGATTACCAGATACAGACATGCACAATTGATCAAATAATATAAGCACTGTTCTTTCAGTGAAATTATAGAATGAGTACTAGAATTATCTTACCTATCTATATATAAAATTTTTCCCTTCCTCCTTTTCCCCATCCTGGTTGTTCTTTCCTTTTGAGCAGTTTCTTGCCCTTTAACAATATCTGTTGGACCCTTTGGATCTTATTTACTCTTTCTGTGTTTTCCACTAGGGAGATAATATGATGCTTATGTACACATGCAAGTCTGATTTATTTCACTTATGAGTATGATCTCTAGTTGTATCCATTTACCTATAAAAGTTTTTTGAGCTTATCCTTCTTTATAGCTGACTAGTACTCCATTGTATAAAACTACATCTTTTTTTATCCATTCCTCGGTAGATGGACATTAAGGTTGTTTCAAAGATTTAGCTATTACAGATTGTGCTGCTATATACAAGGGTTCATATATATCACTGTGGTATAGTGGTTTTGATTCTTCTGGGAAAATACCCAGAAGCGGACAAGCTGGGTCAATTGGGACCTCTGGTCCTAGTTTTTTAAGAATCTCCACAATGATTTCCTCAGTGCTTGCACCAATCTACACTTCTACCAACAGTGCAGAAAGATTAATTTTCCTCACAGCCCTGCCAGCATTTGTTATTGAATGATTTTTTTGATGATAGCCTTTCTTTCTGGAGTGAGATGTAATCTCAGTGTTGCTTTAATTTGCATTTTTTAAATGACCAGTGATGTTGGACATTTTTTCATGTATTTGCCATTTGTATTTCTTCATCTGAGGAGTGTGTATTCATCTCAGATTGCCCTTTTTGCATTCGGTCTTTGAATATGGAAGGTCTGATTTTTTAAAAAATTCTTTGTATGTTCTAGATAGAAGTCTTTTGTTTGAAGGACAGTTGGCTAAATTTTTTCCCACTGTTTAGATTTTCTTTTCACTATGTTGGTGATTTCTTTGGGTGTGCAAAAACTTCAGTAAGATGAGATCCCAGTTGTTGATTCTCTGAAGTACTTTCCGTGCAATTTGGTTTCCATTCATGGACTCTCTGCCTACACCTTGTCTTCAAGGTTTCTGCCTACTTTTTCCTCCAATAGTTTAATGTTACTGTTTTAATATTTAGATCCTTGGTCCATTTTGGTTTTAGTTTAGTGCATAGTGATAAGCATGGGTCTGATTTTAGTTTTCTGCATGTGGAAAGCAAATTTTTCCAGCACCATTTGTTAAAGAGGCTATCTTTCTTTCAGTGAACATGTTTGACTCCTTTGTCAAAGATAAAGTGGCTGAGAGTCTTTGTAGTTGTGTCCACATCTTCTGTTCTATTCCACTGATCCTCAGGTCTGTTTTTTTTTTTTTTTTTGCCAGTACCATGCCAATTTTATCACAGTAGCTTTGTAGTATAGTTTCAAGTGCGATAGTGATGCCTCCTGCCTTGCCTTTGTTGCCCAGGGTTGCCTTTGCTATTGTAGGTCTCTTCTGTTTCCAAATGAATTTTCGAATGCTTTCTCTGGTTCTGTCAGGTACGCTAATAGTGTTTAGATCAAGATTGCATTAAATCTGCATAATAGTTTTGGGAGTATGACTATTTTCACCATGTTGGTTCTTCCTATCCATGAGCAAGGAATGTCTTTCCATTTTCTGAGATCTTTGATTTTTTTTTCAGAGTACTGTAATTTTTGATCTTATACTTCCTTTGTTAGATTAATTCCTACATATTTCATTTTTTAAGATTTTGTGAAAAATGTAATTTCCCTTAATTTCTCTCTCAGTGAGTTTGTTGTTTATGTATAGAAGTGCTGTTGATTTTTGAGTGTTCACTTTGTATCTAGCTATGCAACTGAATTTGGTTGTAAAATCTAGAAGTCTTTTTATGGAGTTTTTGACATCTTCTATGTAGACTATCATTTGTTTCTGTGAATCTGTCCATTTCTTCTGTGTTTTCTATTCTACGACAGTAAAGATTTTCAAAGTGGGTATTCATGAACTTCTGAGTTTCCACACAATCTGTGGTGATTTCACCCTTTTCATTCCTCATTGCATGAATTTGAGTTTTTTCTGTGCTTCTTTTTGGTAAGGTTGGCTAGGGATTTATCAATTTTACTTATTCTTTCAAAGAACCAGCAACTCTTCAATTCATTAATTCTTTGTATTTTTCTTTAGCCTCAATTGTGTTAATTTCTGCTGTGATCTTTATAATTTCCTCCCTTGTATTACCTTTGGGCTTGACTTGCTCTTTTTCTAGTTACTTGAGGTACAGCATTAGATGGTTTATTTGTGCTTATTCCATTTTGCTGATACGAGAATTCACCATTATAAATTTCCCTGAGAACTACTTTCATTTGTCCCACAGTTTCCTGTAAGTTGTATTTGTATTTTCATTTGATTATGGATATTATTTAATTTCTTCTTGAATTTCATCTGTGGCCAATTGGTAGTTCAGGAGGGTGTTATTTAATTTCCATGTGTTTATGGAATTTTCATGGTTTCTTTTGTCATTAATTTCCAGTTTCATTGCACTGTGGTCAGATATATACATGGGATAATTTCACTGCTTTTGCATTTACTTAATTAAGCATGTTCTATGAGCTAGTGTGTGTTCTGTTTTAGAGAACATCCCATGTGCAGCCAAGATGAATTTGTATTCTGATGTCAGGCGGAACACTATTTGTTCACAAGTTTGGTTCAGTTCTGTTATTTCTTTGCTGATTTTTTGTCTTTATGATTTATCTCTTTGTAACAATGGAGTGTTAAAGTCTCTGTTACAATTGTATTATTGATTTTTCATGACTATTAATATCTGTCTTACATATTTGGATGCTCCCATGTTTGGTGCATATATATTTATGATTGTTGGCCCTCCCTCTTGAAGTTTTCCCTAACAAGTGTGTAGTGACCTTCTTTATCTCTTTCGATCTTTTTTGGTTTGAGGTTCACATTGTATGCAAACAGAATAGCTACCCCTGCTCTTTTGTGGGTTCTTGTCACATGGAGTATTGTTTTCCGTTCTTCGACTTTTAGTTCATAATTTCTTTTTGAGTTGTACATGTTTCTTATATACATATTGTTGGATTTTGTCTTGATCCACGCTACCAGTCTGTTTCTTTCGATTGGTGAATTGAGGCCATTTATATTAATGGTTATAACTGTATTGGCTTATCATTGTCATGTCACCTTCCTGCTGTTGGTTCCCTGCTTTTTCCCTCTGTTTAATTGATTGTCCTGCTTCTTGGTTTCTTTCTGTTATTTTTTTGGAATTGTAGTTATTTTTATTTCTTTCTAGAATTTTTTTTTTTTTTTTAGTACTCTTTATAGGGTTGGTTTGCTGGTCATGGATTTTCTTCAATTGTCTTTTGTCACTGAAGAATCTAATTTCTCCATTAATTTTGAAAGATAGTTTTGCAGGGTACATCAGTCTGGGTTGGAAGTTGTTTTCTTTTAGGATTTGAAATATTTCTCTCCAAGCTCTTCTTGGCTTGATGGCTTGTGTTGAGAAGTCTGCCTTGATTTTGATGAGCTTTCCTTTGTAGGAGATCTGTTTTCTCTAACTGCTTTGAATATTCTATTCTTGTGCTGAATTTCTGGGATCATGATTATTATATGTTTGGGTGTAATTTATTTTGGTTATCACTAATTGGAGCTCTATATGCCTTATCTAATGATTCTTTTTCCATGCTTGGGAAATTTTCTGCTGTTGCTTCTGCAAATAGTGTTTTTATGTGATTTGTGTTGACTCCTGCTTTTTAAACTGACACTTGTCAGTCTTATATTGTTTTTCTTAGCATCATCTGGCAGCTATTGAATTATTTCCTGGCTCCTTGTTATTTTTGAGAGATTTTTTGTGATTGCTAGCTGCAATCCAGTGTTCAATGTCAGAAAGTCAATCTTCAGTTTTGTTCAAGCAGTTTTTTTGCCAGCTTTCAATGGAATTTTTAATTTCCTGGATGTGTCTTTGAACCTGTTTCATGCATTCTGATTCTTTCCTATATATTCATTCAAGGTTTCCATTACTTTCCTATGCTCCTCTGTTTTTTTTTAATGTATGTTCTCTTTAGATATGCTCAGCAATTCTTTCATTATGCTTATGTCATTTTTTTCTACCTGAGAGATTATTTCTGATCTGATTTCCTCTAAGCCTCATAGAGTTGTTTCTTTACTTTAGTTGGTATCATTTCAGAAATTTCAGGTGTGTCACTTCCAATTTCTTGTATGTCAGTGTCTTCTGAACTTATTCTGGGTGGGCTGGAGGTCTGAGATTGCATTTTCCTCCTTCATCTTGACAATTTCTATTTCAAAAATTTTATTTTGTTTTCTGTGATGATCCTTGTCAGTTTTGGTGGTAGGTAGCAATATCACTAGTATCAAGTCCTCGCTTGCAAGTGTTCTTCAGGGTTATCTTCTGTGTGTAGGAGATTCTTGGTTTGTGTCTACCCCAAGGTCCTACCTTCCCAAATAATTGAGAGTGGAATGTTGGTTTCTGTTTGACTTAGTCCCTAGTCTTTTGGTGTAGGGCTGTGGGAGGTTATTACCCCAGAGCTTCCCAGTATTGTTACAGAAGGAGAACAAGTGACTATAACAGATATGACACCCTAGGTACAGTGCTACACTTAGCAATGATGATAGTATGAGGCACAGTTGTAGAAATTGCAAACAATGGTAATGATTGATTTTGTACTTTAGACCATAGGCTCAAAGTCTATAGTTATATAACAGAATCAGTGTTAAATTAGAGATTTGTATGCAAATTATTTCTTCTTGTAGGAGTGGATTTACCTTACGTTCATCCAGATGAGACAGTCACCAGGTCCTAAGCGTTTCCTGCACTGGCTGCCCATCCTGTGGTGTAGGGAATGAGCCAGGCTCCTGGGTTCCCCCAGGCCTAGGTTCCTAGGATGGCAGAGAGGTGTGATGGGCAGGGTGTCTGCTCTTCTGCATGCCTCACTGAGGTTCCCCCAATGGCGGAGAGGCAGTGGGCCTGACCATTTCTTAAAAGTCCAAAATGAGAGGGAAGCTTTCAGACTGAAAGGGGCAGAGAGGCCTAACACACCCTGCCCTTTAGGGTCAAGGAAACTAGGGTCCAGATAAAATGTAATCCAGGGTTGTGGCGAAGTCTTTAGCTGACAACCCTGTAACTTCTTTATTTTCTGATCAGTTTTAAAACCGTATCATTCATCAGCAAATTAATTAATGTACCTGAGCTTCTCATTACAGAAATGGACCAGAAGCAGAACCATTGCATTTTCATCCTTCATCTTGACAATTTGGGGTAACAACTCAGTCTGTGCTTAGGTTGTGTTTGGGTCTCAATGTTGACAACATAGTTCATATTTATTGGAGCAAATTAGAGTTAATAGAATTCTTGTACAGGATATTTATTTGTGAGTATGGATTCTGTTTTGGATCAGTGTAGCTCCATTTTCTGATAATATGGTGTTAATGAAAATGGTTGAGTTGACAACCAAAGTAAATTTATAAATATGATATATTTGAAAATGTATAATGTTCTTTTTTGAAACTGCTGTCATTTCTGATTGGAAATGGTACGACAGCCTATTATTGTGGTAGCAAGGACTTTAGAATGATGTATAAAATGCATATCACTCTTAGCAAGCTCGTGCATTGAAGGGCTTTAATAATGGGTTTTATGACATCCTGAAAAGCTGCCTTTGCAGCCTTTATGATGGATCTGAAAGAAATTAATATTATTGTACTCTGTGGTTGTGTTGTTTTAGTGAAAAGAAAACTTGGTATGCATTCCTGGACCTCTTTTGTCTCTTCCTTTTCTGTTTGTACTGTGGCTGCCACTCCGTGTCCTGCTAGGAGAAGAGAGCTGGAGCACTAGTGTTGTGTTGTCTGAGACCAGGCTGAGCGCTGTTGGTGCATGGATGGCCTGGGAAGTGCACAGCTGCTGTGAACAGTGCGCAGCTCCACGGGATCCACCATCTTCCTGCCCAGTCCTGCTAGAAACCTGCTCCAGGGTCAGCACATGTGCGTGCGGGTGACCACTTCCAGTTCAATAGCCTACCTAGGAGAAGGGGTGCTGCGCTCACAAACGACACCAGTAGCTGTTCTTCTAACAGCTTCACTTGCAATAGCTGAACACTGCAAACAGGTCCTCAGGAGGATGGAAGAAGTATGGCGGTTGGGTCACACACTTAGGTACAGCAGTGGAAGAGCTACAGTAGTGGATGTGCCGGTTGCACATCTTCTGACAGGGATAGGGCAGAAGTGGCTGGGGTGCTGTCTGCCTCTGGGTGATGAAGGTGAGTGCTGCTGGCCGCTGGCCACGAGGCAGAGGTCAGCTGGTGGCCCCCTTTCCAGGAGGCACTGACTCAGTGTTGGGGAGGGAGTCTGGACCCTCATGTGGCCGCTGGTCTTTCATGTGTTTCCCCTGATGAGGGCAGTGTGCAGACAGCATGGCATCACACCCAGGGGGTCAGTGCGCTTGACTCTGTGTAAGTTAGTCTGAACTTTAAGAGAATAGGAAAAACCCAGGCCTGCAAACTGGAGGAGCCTGGAGATGCAGTGGTCGTGATTTCCCGAGTGCAGCCCGTCCCTCCATTTCCCCACGCGCCCGCTGTTCTGTGTTCCCTGACTGCGGCAGCCGTTCCATCAGGGTGAGGTGAACTGGGACCCAGGCCTTCAGCTCCTGTTCACTGCGACACTGATGCACGTTCTGTGCTGTTAGATTTGGAGCTTCACCCCGCGCAGCGGCGTCCCCTCCCTGCCCGGGGAGCGGCTCTGCTGCCCTTCGCTGGCTCACAGCTGCCAGGGCCCGGGCTGCTCTGAATCGCCTGTAGAGCCGTCTTTCGGGGCAGCAATGACGGCACTGGCAGCTTCTTTCCGGGCTCCCTGTCAGGAGATAGGGAGCCCCAGGGCTGCTCCATGCTCAAGCTACGCAGCACGAGTGCTCCCTGCAGCCAGGCCATACAGCTGTCACAGGTGTGACACACTCCTTTCCCGAGCATTGATTGGTTTCCGTTTCGGTGACATTCTTATTAATAGATCTTGAGATTTTGGAAGTTGGATAGTTACTCCAGACCTGCACATGATGTGACGTCTGGGCTTCGCCTTATAAGCCGGCTGGGCCCACCTGCACAGGTAGGGCAGACCAGTTTTCTCTTCACCGTCACTTTCCCAGTTAAAGTTGTCTTCAAGTGAGAAATTAAATTAAACAAGTGAATTTAATTTGTCATTAATGTTACCTTCTGATTTAAACTGCAGTGTATCAAACTTAGGAATGACAAGACTGATACTCTGTGCTAAATGTGTACAGTATTCTGTAGCATTTTATATTGGTGGTCTAGTTTACACATCAGATTTTAACTTTAGAAAGGAGCCAGGGGCATTGAGTTTCTTTCCTATATTTAAATCTTGAAAGCTATTTATCTATGAAATGTGAGTGCTAAACTCTTAGGGATATAAATCATTTTTTACACATGGAAAAAAAGCCTTGAAGCCATTTTCTTGTTATTTTCACTACTGGTAATATTCTGTATTATCAAAAGAATTGAGTTTTCTTATTCAAATTAATCATATTGATCAGTAGGAGATGATATTAATTAAAGCAAAAATAAAAAATGTTTTAAAGATCCCGAGGTAGAAAACAGAATGCTGCAGGGTCTGAAGTTTTCCATACAGTGCGTGGAGAAGGAGTCCTCTCTCGAGTATCAGTGTGGCAAGAGACATCGGTTTGGGAATGAGCACACTAAAACATGAAGACCTGGGACTTAGAACTCCTTCTCTTTTTCAGCAGAAGCTGATTTTGTTACAGAGAATTCGGGCCTTTCTGTCTGGTTTGTCAATAGTGATACAGTTTCTGGTTATTTTCTTTAATACAGTCATCTTTATGTATTCAGAGTATAATTAAATAGATAAGATACTTGAAAAAGAAAACCTGAAGTACCTTCATGTATTGTTTCAGTTTGACAATAAAAAAGTCCATTGTGGGATATTTATAGTATTTTTCAGTCTATTTTGGTCAGTAGACCAGGAGTGATAACTGATTTAGGGCACAGGGGTTAAAAACAGGAAATGTGGTTTCTAAAGTAGTAAACTCCAGAGTTTCCAGTTTGATTTCGTACAGGGCGACTATAGAGTGTCACATTCAAAACAACCTTAGGCAGACTGGCCTGACCTCTGTGGCACTGGAAGGCGTGTCCCTCCTGTGGTGACAGGAAGTACTTCATGGAAAAGGTTGCCTTCTTGGTATGGGAGTTGTTTTCTGTAATTGCACTGTTTTCTTCCTCTTCAACTTTTTCAGGCATCTTGTACAGTCAGATGAATAATAAATTTTTAATAAATTTCCTTTGACCTTTTTAATTTTGCTTAGAATTGTATCATTTTAGTGAAAGGTTCAGTCAGATAGCTATTGGTGTTTTTCCTAGGTCATCCTTGTTGAGATGCTTACTAAGGTGCTGTTATTTATATCTATATAATCAGAGAGTCCAAATTAAAAGTTTTAAAAATGAAGAGGTAAAGGTACAGGTTTCTGTGGCCTCTTGAATGACAGTTTGGAGTCATCTGTCAAAACCAAATGGATTGAAAAAAATCTATGTGGACTCAGCAGTTCTACTTCCAGGGAGATCTTAAATAAATTATTATGCTAGAAAAATCTGTGTGCATTGAAGTGTCACTTGCAGTGGTAGAGGACTGGAAGGCAGTGAAACGGCCCAGCAGTAGATTAGTTAAATAAATCGCAGTCCGTCCAGCCTGGAAGGTACTTGGAGCCGCTGGAAATTAGCAGGCAGCTGCGCGTGCGCAGAACAAACAGCCAGCCGAAGAGCGAACTGAAGGCCTTCCCGGATGGGGGCCCACGGAGTTCTGCCGAAGACAGCCAGTCGGGAAAGGGGGCTCAGCACCCAGGGGCAGTGAGAGAATTGCCAGGCCAGCAGTGAGACACACTCCACACCTAGCAGGAGGGACGAGCCGGTCTAGAAAGCCGCCGACACCAGTGCCGAGGGAGACGGAATCAACAGCGCCTCGTGTTCGCTGCCGTGAGAACACGAAACAGTGCGTCCACCTAGGAAGGCATTGTCTTGCAGACTGTAAAATCCAGCGGTAACATCATTTGGTGTACACCCCAAGGACGTGGAAACTTAGGGTCACACAAGCTGCGTGTGGATTTTTGTCACAGCGTCAGTGTTCTGGGAAAGGCAGCGCTGGGGAGAGAAAGGTCGGAGGAGAGGGAATGCAGGGCCAGTGAGGGCGAGAGTTGCCGGCAGGAAATACTGCCTACGATCCTCTGCTGGTGGGCAGCTCATCATACACTGCGCTCGTCCAGACCGGGGGAGCGACACCAGGAGTGAGCCCTGACCCAGGCTGTGGACTTGGGGTGGTGATGAGTCACTTCAGGTCTGCCCTTTCTGGTGGGTGCAGGTGATCGGGCTGTGAGGGGGGAGTCAAGGATACCTGGGGTAGCTGACTGTCCTCTGCTCCCGCTTGCTAAGGACCTAACCCTGCCCCCAAATAGAAGAATGGCTGTGTTATAGTACAGAGTAAGACGACAAAGTGTTAGGTTGAGAATATGTAGTATCTCATTTTTTAGGAAAAGAAACACATTGCTAGGTAAAAAGGAAAGAATGTATACAAAACTGTCAATTGTGGTTACTGCTGGGGAAAAGGACAGAGGAAGAGTTTTCTGAACTTTGATTTATCATTATATAAACTTAAACTTATGCGTTTCTAAATGTTTTTTCCAGGAGGCATTTAATTTTTAATTTTCAAGATAGAAAACTAAGAACAAATTACAATCAAGAACAATCCACAGTGTTCCGTAGTCTATTCTTCCATGTGGACGTTTCTCTGTAGCACTCTGCCTAGCAGTGTGTCCAAAGTTTGATAATTAAATCTGTCTGTATTTTATGCATAAAACATCTCCTGAAAGGAAACCTGAAGCTTAAATGATTTAACCGGTTTAAAGCCAGTGTCCCAGCACAGCTGCCGGTTCTCTGAGAAGCCCCTGTGGCCAGGATTGCTCTCACCCTAACCACCCTAACCCTACCCTTCACAGGCAGCAGGGAGGTGCCAGCCCGCTGTGCACCCGCATGGTCCTGTGCTGCTGAGGGGCAGTTTCGGGCTGCCCCATGCTGCCAGGCAGGCGTCACGTGTGCTAAGTGTGTCGTTTGGGCATGTCCCCATTGACACATGAGCCTGTGCGCATGTGTTGGTTTGGTCATTGGCACTTCCTCAGGACTTAGAGTAGTTTCTAATGCGGAATCGTGAGATTTTTAATAGTGTGCTATTCCAAAATCAAGGGACCTTCCCACTCGATTCGAAGAAGAGACCAACCGTTATACCAGGCAGGAAGGCTGCTTTTCCATCGAGATCATGAAAACAGGCTCTTGTTGCTGGAGGTGAGCGTGGTGCCGGCTGACTTACAGGAAGCCCACTGAGCAGGGCAGCCTGCAGTCCCCGCGCTCTGTTTACTCCACAGGGAATTTCCGTGAGAGGCTGCGAGGCTGATTGCTAAGTGGTAGTCTGGGTTGACAGTGTAGGTGGGGACACTTCTGTGGTCAGATATCATGACACATTCTAATTTAGTATTCAGAGAGTAAAGAGGACACATATTGCAAGTGCTTAGAAGCTGTTTCTCAGTCCCTCACCTAAATAACATGGAAAGTTCTGGGTGTTCATCTGAGGGTAACCTTTTAAAAATATGACTTAATCACTGCATCATAACAGTGTAGCACTTCTCTGTGACTTTAAGAAGCGAGTCGGTTTGCCTTATTTTTTTCTGGGTGCACCTTTCACATTTCTTTATTCAGACAGGGTCCCACTCTGTAGTTCAGGCTGGCCTCAAACTACAGCAGTCCTGCCTCGGCCTCCACAGTGCTAAGGTTAGAGACATGCTGTGCCACCCGGCCCACTTTCCATGGTAATGAGTTGTGTGTGTAATGTGTGGTTCTTTGTGACCCGCTCTGTCAGAGTGCAAGCTGAAGCTTGGGGTTCCAGTACACTTACTGCATGCTCAGTGTGCCCTCTGTGGACTCTGTTCCGAGCACCCGGCATACCGTGGGCATTCAGTGGACATGTGCATGGTTTATTGTTTGGAAAATGCTCTCAAGAATATAGCTAGAAAAATAATGCATATTGGAAGGCAACTAGATTAAGCCTCTGTGAGGCTCTATTCTCTACATCCTCTTACTCAGATGGTATCTTTAAAATTGACCCTGATGCTTACCCGCAAAAGCACTTTGTTGTCCTCCACCCCGTGAAAAGTAAGCAATGCATCAGAGGCCTTTCCTTAGGCTTCTTATGAGGGCCCCAGTGTCAGGTGCAGACTGACCCTAGACAGTTTTGCCTAGTTTTTACCTAATGTATGTGTTTGCCCATCACTCACTGAACAGTTTGTTTTAGTGGTTCAGTTGAAGAGTTTCAGAGTGAGCAGGACAGACTTGGTCTTTGCCTCCTTTTATTCATCCCTGAATATTTTCCAAGCTTCTGCCTGCCGACCAGTGCACCAGATACAAGGGCTACAAAGGCAAGGAGGACACGGGGCATCTATGGAGCTAGAGTCCAGTAGAGGAGAGGGTGGAGCCAGCTAGATATGAAACTGTTGCTTTGGAGACAGGAATGTGGCACCGGGAACAGGCAGATGGCGTGAGGGTGGCCTCAGTACCTCGAGCGTGTGTGCTGCCCGCTGCCCAGCCAGATCCCGCCACCACCTCACAGCACCGTGTGGCCTCTGCTTTACTGGCAGAAAACAGTGCATCAGGGCAGTGCAGACACCTGTCCTGTACGCTCACTGCTAAGTGTTCTGTCTCTGAGGTCACGGCTCAGCGCCCCCTGCATCTGTTGGTGCTCTGCCATGGCTTGGATATCACCTCAGGAGCATGTGGCAGTTACCTCTCGTCAGAGCCAGGGGAAGGGAAGGGACAGTCTGCTGCAGTTCCAGCTCCCAGAACTCCATGCACTGCCAGGGCCAGGAGAGAACTCTCCATGCCGCATCTCCCTCCCTGTGACAGCATGCCGTGGGCACATGTGACTATTGTCCTGTGTCTCACGTGCAGATTTGAAGCTTAGCAATTCCTGGGCCACCAAAGGGATGTCACTAGTTCATGACAGGCAGGGGGCTACACTAAGCACATGCAGACCCAGTGGGAAACACTTCCCAGTGAGAGACACTGTCGTTTTTCTGCTCATGGTACCTTTTAGCAAACTGTTCATACTTCACCTAGGAAAACAGCACTGGGCACACTATTCCTTCCCACTGAGCTCCAAGCTCTTGGGTATGGTTGTTGATGTTTTTCACGTTCATTGGGCACAACCTGGCAATTCCCACATGTGGCAGGTCCACAGATAGTGAAGAATGTGCATCGCAGTGTCTGTTAGGAAGAGTCACTGGAGTCTCCACATTTCCTGGAGCTGGACGTCATTGGAAAGGTGACTCGAGTGGTCAGAGATCCAAAAATCAGCTTGTAGATGAGCAAGGTTTGAAAGTCCATGTGTCTCTTCTGTCACCTCAGCAGACAGAAAGTAGCTCTGCTCATTAAAGTTCATCATATGAGGATAAAATGCAGGGGTTGAGGAACTACTGACACCAGCCAAGTTACCCATAGCACAGTCCCAGACCACCCCCCACAGCCCCAGCTGAGCGCCTCTGTTGCGAGGTATGCATCTGCTCCACTGTGAGGCCGAGACCACCTGGGGCAGTGCCCCTTGGTGTCTGGTCAGCATGTAACACCAGCTGAGCTGAATCGGTGTGGTGCCGAGCAAAGATGGCCCACCTGAGGACTGATGCCAGTGTAAAAGGAGACGTGGAGAGGAAGAAGTGTTGCTGTTGGTTCTCCTGTTGACTTGCATTCTCCAGGAGGAGCTTGTCAAGCTTCTTTCCTGCTATGAACTTGGCTGTTCTCATCGTCCGAGGAGCTCAGGACCTTATTGTTGGTCATAGTGGCTGTGGTTCACTTTGGGGGAGCTCTGGTCCTTGCTTTGAGCATCGCTTCCTGGCTCTGGGGGGAAGATGTGTGCTATTCAGACTCCAGGAGAAGCTTGTCATGCTGGCTTCCTGATATGGACTTGGCCGTTCTCATCATAAGAGGAGCTCGGGACTCATTGTCACTGAGGATGGCTGTGGTACTTTTTGGGGGAGCCCTGGTCCTTATTTTGAGCATTGCTTCTTGGCTCCAGTGCAGAGCCCTCAGCCTGCTGGGGCACAGATCCTTCACCCCACTGGCACAGACTTTCTAGTTTCCACTGCTGACGATGGAGCCTTCCCAGTGCAGATCCATGAAACAGACTCACGTGAGTCATTGTCATGGGCTCTAGGCCTCCAGCTGGACTGGAGAGGGGGGTTTTGTCGTGGGCTGTAGGTCTTAAGGTGAACTCATGCAGGACATTTCTGTGGGATCCAGACCCTCAGCTGGATTTTCAGATCTTTAGTGTGTGGACAGATTTCCTGCACTTTCTTTGTATTTGACTCTTGGAGTGACTATCATAAATAATACTATAAATTATGTGTCCTTGTAACCCCTGACTACAACAGCATCCATCTGTCCACCTGTCTCCCTCCGAGCCCTCACTGAAGGGAGGACACTGCTGCTGTCAGCACCTGTGTGAGCCCACGGGGAAGACCCAACTCCTCCCCAGGCCCTAGTCTGGTATCGTCGAGTCTCAATGCTTGGCTGTCCTTTCTTTGCCTTGGCTCTTGTATGCACCCCTCCCTGGGGTCTTGGCTCTGGGACCCACCCCACCTTGGGTACAGAAATCTAGGGACACGCAAGTCCTCTCCCTGGAATGGTGCAGTTTCTGCATGGAACCTTGGTTGACATGATGATATTGACCCCACACCTCTGAGCAGGCAGTTGTTACACTGAAGAGCAATGAGAAAGTCTGCCCATGCTCTGCATGGACTCAGATTTTTCTGAGAACTTTTAATCCTCTGTGATTAAACCTGTGGCTACAGAGCCTGTGGTGACACAGCCCAAGTGTGCTGTGAAGCCCCAAGCTTGCCGGCTGGTGCTGTTAGCCAGGCTGGGCCTTAGACACAGGTACCAGAAAGAGTAGACCTCTGCTCGCTGTCAGATTTGCGGTCTTATATCCCAGAAAACTGCTTGGGCCAGTAACACTACCCCGGAGGTCTGGTAGCGCAGCCTTGCAGCACTGCCCACGGGTCTCGGGGTGGTGGGCGCCCTGGGCAGCTTTGGCTCCCAGGCTGCAGCCAAGTAGAGGGGCAGAGGATGAGGCTCCGGGTGGGAGGACTGAGGGGAGCTCTGCACGCCCTGGGCTCTGCCCACCCCTGCCCGGCCCCAGTTCTGCTCCCTGACCAGTTATGAATGTCACAAAGTAAAGACCACAGCTATGTGTTTCACAGCTTACTTTAAATCAGAGTATGAAGAGTATAAAACTCTTCACACAGCCATCTCCTACATAGGTGCTGTATAAAACACACCGACCAGGACACCATTCATTTGTGGTCCAGCTTTAAACTATGCTCCCAGGTCTTCCGCCTGCTGGCTGTCTGCATCTTCCTCTGGAAGACCTGCTGACTCTGGGGTGAAACCTCGGAGGCTCTGATCGACCTTGGATTTGTCTCTTAAAGGCTGTTTTATCAGCAATGCTTCGTCTAATGGCTCTTAGCAGGAAACAGTTTCTATAAGGGAGTTGGAGTTGAGTTGAGAGCTGGACATCACTGAGCACATGACCTCAGCTTGCTGGAGTCCAATTGTTGGCTTTTTAGTCATCACTCTGCCCCATTTTTGTTTTACATTGAAGAATTTTTAAAATAGAAAAGGCCCCTCCCGTTTCCAGGCATCATTGCTAGGACATTGAGAGAAGCCAACACCTCTGATATTTGTCCTTCAGCACTGGCAGGACCTGGTTCTTGCCAAGGATGGAGACTGCTGACTGTGTCACCGCGGTTGCAGAGAGTGTCATGGCCAGACATGGTGCATGCGCGTTAGGAGCATGCATGTGTCAAGAGATCACACATGAGGAGCCAGGCATCACGGCTGGAGCTGAGTGTGCAGGGCCAGGCGGTCAGCGACCCTATGCCCCTCTGCTGTCTGAGTTCCTTTATTTTCTTTGCCTGCATAGGCTTCTCTTTCTCGGTCCTGCCTCCCATGTGTAGCTGCTTCCTCTGCTGTGTCCTCTTGCTCAGAAAGAATCAGTTTCTTTTCAATTCCTTGTCCATCAGCTTTCTCAGCATCACCATCGGCGCAGAATTCACAACACTGGAACTGTCTTCTCCCGAGAAATGTGTGCGTGCTGTGTATATGAAGCCGCAGAACAAACCCAGTGGCCGAGTTTGTGCCCCCAGTGTGTGACAGAGTCACTGGCCGTGGTATATTTAGAGCCTGCAGTGCCATTTCCAACTGTCATCCGTTGCATCAGTGGCTTTTGGCCTTGGCCTTGGGTCACTGGAAGCACAGGCAGCTTTCCGAGAGAAGACCGCGCCAACCGCAAATCTTGGGGCGGTACGGAAGCTCGGCTGGCTGTGCGGTTGACTCTAGAGGACGTTCCTCAGCGTCCCACTCCCAGCGGGAGTCCTGTTGTGGAGTCAGGAAAGGCCAGTGTGCTCTGACGCTGTGGTGGTGGCAGGTGGTGTGGGAAGCTCTGGGAGGCCTGCGAGCTGCAGCAGGAGCTATGACCTGCACGGCTCTGTCCTTGCTGCAGCCCAAGAGAACAGAGGAGATGGGGTGTGAGCCCTTCTCACCCATGGTCCTCCTCCTCAGAGCCTGAGCCCAAGAGCCTCGTGGGTGCCAGGGTGGGGGACGCTGAGTGTCCATTAATCCTGAGCTCAAAGCTGAAACCATCTAATTTTTAGTTTTAAATGTGCTTGGTAGAATCAGTTCCAGTGTGGTTTTGTGAGACACTTTTCCCCAGAAGGAATCCTCAAGATAAAACAGTAATTCTGTGTAATAGTTTGACTTGTATCTTTGGAAGCACCAGGAGATGCCGTGGTGGATATTCAACACATCTTTTACAAATACACGTTAAACCTACCCACCTTCTCTTCTGCGCTACTGAGAACTGAACCCACGACCTTTGAAGTACATCACCAGCACTATTCGTTTGGCTGGTTATTTTGAGATGGGGCTCACTCAGTTGCCCAGGCTAAACCCACACTTGTGATCCTCCTGCCACCACTTCCCAGAGTGCTGGGGTTACAGGTGTGCATCTGCACACCTGGCTCACATTCACCTTTGTTAAATGTTGTCCTGTCCTCTAGTTTCTGCTGTTGTTTGCATATGTGTGAAGAAATGGGTGGTCTTATCAAAATTCTAATTTTGAGGCCAACTGAAGCAAAGTTAGTGGAATACATACAACAGTAGAGATGAAACACAGGAAAAGAAAACTCTGAATGTACTTTTTAAACCTGTATGAAAATAGTGCTCTCACATCTGGCTTTCAGGAAGCAGGCAGTGGCAGCCTTTACTTTCTGTTTCTCCCCAGCGCCCTGAGCAGTGGCAGGCGCTGGCAGTCACCAGCCTGCGCTCCGCTCAGCCCCTCTCCTCTTCCCCACCCCAATTCAGGTGTCAGGAACTACTTGAAAGAAGCACTGGTGAACATAATTGCGGTCCACGCGGAGGTAAGCCGGCTCTCCCGTTCCTCTTGTGGGGGGCTGAGGGCAGGGCCTGATGCTTTCTTTGTTGCTCCCCCACTTCCCAGTGTATCTTGGGGGTGCAGAAGACACAAGTCAGCTGTGTACAGGGTTTGATTGTTTCCTAAAATGGCGTTTCTCTGATAATTAAAACTAAATTGGGTAAATGTGACAGGCAAAGAGCAAACAGGACGGAAGTTGTTTCCCATTAAAGAATGTTAAGTTCCTTAGCTTAAAAAGTATGTTAACCTCTCATCAGGCAGAACACAAATGAGCTGACTTCTCAGGCCGCTGCTCATGGTTCTGCCAGTGGTTTGGGTGCTGGGGCTCACACTGATGGGAAGCAGATTAAATGTGTGAGAGAGGATGGTTCCAGCTGAGATCCTCACCAGCCATGGTGCAGCGTCTCCTCGCCACACACATCCACGGAGGTGTTGCCATGTTACCACTGCCTCCCAGTCCAGCAGCGTTGGAGGCCAGCAGGGAAACCAGAAGGAGAAAAGGATTGCTGAGGCCCACACAGAACAGCAGAGTAAAATGAATACAGTGCTGCCTGGTTCCTGAACTGGGTCAAATCATGAAGCAACTTGAGCAGAAATAGGGTACTATGCTATAGTTTTCATTTCTTAGTAAACCGGAAATACAGAGGTCCCCGTGAAAATGCAGTGTGTATGTCACTTAGCACAGTCAGGTGTTCATCGTGGAGCTCCTTTTCTGGTGAGCAGTAATACTCAGTTGTGGTTTCTGGACAGTATGAGCACCCTCCTGCTGTGTGGGCTTCCTTTGACATCAGCGCACCGTGAGCCTGCCTGTGGGGCAGTTCTGGGGCAGCAGCTATGTGGGCAGCAGCCTGATCGACATGCTGTCTTCTGAGGCTGCGTTCATCAGCATCCGTAGTCAGTGACAGTGACGTCGTTTGTAAATATCAGGGCTTCAGCCCCCTGAGCTTTAGCCCGGTGACAGAAAGCAAAATTGCATCTGTAATATTTACTGTTGGCCACATGAGCCTCATGACCAAAAGTCTTAAGTGCTCAAATTATGTTGAGTCAATCCAGTAGAATTAATATGCAAAAGAAAGGAAGAATTATAAAGAAAACATGACTCAGGGCCAGGCATTTAGCTTAGCGGTCTAAGGGTGAGGTTGTGAGTTTGATCCCTGGTACCAAGTAAAAGAAAAAACATGACTATAAATCAGGAAAGTAAAACGTTTCACTAAATTTCCAAAATCTCGTAACTCAGTTTGAAAGTGGCAAACTTTAAACTTGGTAATACTGTGTTTAAATGAAAAGGGAATAGAGTGTTTAGTGCAGCATATAACACCACCAGACATCATGCAAAATAGTGGACCTAGCGTGCAGGCGTGTGTGTGGCAGTGTAGGGAGTCGGGCCCAGTGGCTGTGTGAGTGCATTTGTTTAGGGGATCTTTTGAGAGGCAGATTCTGGTTGCATTGCCTAGCTTGGCACAAATCCTTGACTCAAGCAGTCCTCCTGCCTCAGCCTCCCAAGGAGCTGGGATGGCAGCTGTACACCACTGTACCCAGCTCAGTATTTTTTAAATTGTTGCAGAATATTTATCTTCAAAACAGTTTTTAGTTTGTCCACATCAGCAACACCCTTCAAAGTCATACGCGTGTGTCCCCAATACCATGTTTTTAAAGAGAATTATTTTGCCATTGATCTGTTAATACAGTTGAAGTACAAGTCTCATTAGTAACATGGGTCTTTTAAAATACAGCTTAGCAAATGTACAGACTTCTCTCGCTCCTCCATGTGTTCCTTGGTTTCCAACATGTTCCAGCTGGAAAAGCCCCCCAGCGCCATGGCTCTGGCCCTTTTGCCCCGCAGGTGTTCACCATCTCCAAAGCACTGGTGCCACGCGTGCTGGCCAGGGTGGTGGAGGCAGTGTCTGAGGAGCTGAGCCGGTTGATGCAGTGCGTGTCGTCCTTCAGCAGGCATGGAGCCTTGCAGGTACTGGCGTCACCAGGCCTGGTGAAGGTCTGTCGGCCCTGCAGTGCATGGTGGTGTCTCGGGGCACTGCTGACTCTGGTGTATGGATTCACAGAACCGCCCACTGCACCCCATCCACAAGGCGCAGCCCTTCCCTCTGTCTTCAGCGCAGAGGAGGCCTTAAAGCCTTGGGCGTTATCTGAACGCAGATTCCTTTTCTCTCTGCATCTATCCTTATTTTGTAGTTGCCTTCACTGCCTTATGCCTAACAGGAAAATGCTAGCGGCCTGTTTCTGGTGAACAAATCGTCTGAGGCAGTGCGTCTGAGGCAGTGCGTGAGGAAGTCCCAGGGGGCCATCTTTGTGCTCGGACTCTGGGCTTAGGCTCCAGCTGGTGGAGTTTCACAGCCACACCACCAGGACTGCTGTGAAACAGCTGGCACCTGGCCACGTGCGGAGGCGCTGGCAGGGTGGAGCCCGGGCCCTGCCACATGACCTGCTGCCCAGGAAGGTGGCCGGGAGGGCAGCTTGGGTCCCCTCCTCTCCCAGACACAGAGCAGGGAGCTGTGCTCCCACTGGCAGTCAAGGAAGCGCCATCCCTCCGCAGATAACACCTACTACTGAATAAGGTCTAAGACTAAAAAATTTTAGTTAAAACAACCTAACTCACTGTCAGCACCCAGATTCCGGAGCAAATGGCACTGGCCAACCTCCCCACTGCTTCTGGATCTGAGCCCCACCACCACACCTGACCTTCCAGCTTCAGAAGCAGGCTTTGGGCCGCTGTGGCTGCAGCAGAGTGTGGGACTGGAGGCGATGCTCACCGTCCACATCTGGTCAGCCTCTGACATAGGTTGTGTCACACCTCGTCCCACCCACCCAGCCCAGCCAGGGCTGGAGCAACTGGAGCGAGACTGGAACTGCATCCCAGGAGCCAAGCATACCAGTCAGCCCATGTAATTCACTTGCATGCTAGAACGGAAGCCAGCGCTCTCTGCAGGTATATCAGAATTTGGTGCTGTAGCAGGCGCAGCTCTCGGGGGTCCTGGGGTGAAGGACCAGGAGAGGATGAGAAAAATAGAGACAAAAGCTCGGATCAGATGGAGATGCCGCTCTCCTGCTGGGAGGCAAGGAACTGCCTCCTCACTGGAGGGCATTATGTATACATTTAGCAACCTAATGCAGTCTGCATATACGGAAACCATGGGGCTGACTTTGGGGTCTGCAGTCAGTTTTCTGCAGCTCTTCCTGGGTGGTCCTGGCTGGCTCCTGCAGATGTGGTCAATGTCCAGCTTCAGTGTCTGTATATAATCTGGAATCTTCACAGCATAACATTCACAACATCTAGGGTTCAAATTTAAAATTGAAATTTAATCAAAATAGACAAGGAAAATATAACCTGTTAGTAATACAAAGTATAATCAATTGACGGCAACCTGAAGATAACTCAGTCATTGGTATTTGCAGAGTACCCAGTGATGTAAAGGAAAATGCACTTATAATGAATCAGTAGAGGTGAAATCTTAGTGGAGAAATAAGATGCCCTAAAGGAGGAACTGAGTGGCAACTCTGGAATGGAAAAGAGTGGGTACAAATGAACTTGTAAAATCAACCAGATGGGAGTAACTGCAGAATAGAGAGGAGAGAGGAAAGGAATCACTTGTAGATGAATAGAAATTACCTAGTGTGAAGAACAGAAAGAAAAATGTGAAAAAACAACTCTAGGGGTGCTGGGACCGTGGCGACAGGGCTGGTGTGGGAAATGAGATTTCCGGGAGGCCGGGGGGAGAGCGTCAGGCGCTGGAGAGGGTGCACTGCTGCAGGGCGCTTCGTTAGACCCACACCCGTCTCGGCGCAGTGGGGGCACACGGGGCACTGAGAAGGTAGAGGTGTGACTGCAGGGAAGGCGCTTGCAGTTTTTTAAACACTAAATGTGCATGTAGCCCACCGCCTAGCCTTCCCACCCCCCCTGGCACTAGAGCTGAAGACATGCAGGGGCACCGGCAGGGGCGCTTCTGCAGGAAGCTCCCAAACCCCACCCCAGAAGCTGCCGGTCAGTAGGGTAAACTGAGTAATGCACCACACTGCATCAAAACAAAGTGCGGTAACAGTCGAGTGAGGGAAGGAAACCTGCCAGAAAACTTACACCCACTACAGCGTACTGCGTGGGATAGGAAAGTTCTAGAGCAAGAAATGTAGAGGAAGGTTCTAGAGCAGGTAAGGAACCTGTGATGGAAATGGGCCACCGCAGCTCCTGTGGTTGTGGGAGCTGCTGGGTAGCACGCAGCACGACACTGTGGCAGATACGAGCCCTGCGCGGTGACCAAGTGAGGTTAGCGCAGATTCTGCATGCGTTCAGGGCAACACTGAGTCTTTCAGGCTCAACACTTGAAACTTTTCAGAATTTAAGTAATGGAGAAAAGCAGCACAGAGAACACCTGATGATTTGGTTAGGAGATTTGTTAGAGAATCTGCATTTCTGCTTGCCACAGTTTTCACTAAAAGTGTGGCCTTGTGTCAGCCCTTGCTGCGCTAGTAGGCATTGAGAGGTCAGGATTCTTGTCATGAGCCTGTCATGGAGAACAGCAAGGAAGGGCAAACAGGAAGCTGCCAGAGCTGCCACAGGCGGAGAGGTGTCCGAGAGACACGGACCCATCTGTCTAGGATCTGGGGCACTCCTGGGGACTGGGCAGGCATTTTGGTTTTTGAAAAGCTTTTGGGAGGTAGAACTCCGCCTTTGCCTTGTGGCACTGTGCGCCAGCCGGTGTTCCCCACTTGGGGGCAGGTCTTCTCGAGGGGCGCAGGCTCCCCTTGGAAAGTCAGTGGGTTCCTCTGTGCGGAGCTGTTCTCAGTGAGGGAACGCTAGGCAGCGTGAGCTGAACTGTCAGGACGCTCCTGCCTTCCCACTGTGTCCACCTTAGGTAACTGACAAGAGCTCGCATAATTGGCATAAGAGAAAGGTAAATTAAAACAGCCTCCCTGCCTCCTGACTGAAGTCCCTGCCTGATACATCTGCTGTCCCCTAAAATCTTCAACTGGCAGTAGTGCCGTTTTCCTTCTTGGTCTGGTTCTGTCTGCACCAGAACAGGCACAGTGGAGACAGAACTGGGCACACGTGCTTGTAGTTGTCATCTCTTCAGGCTGCTGGAGGGCAAAGCCAGGCAGCTGCTCTCCCAGCTGAGGAGGTCACCGGGCTGGATTCCTGCCACCCATCTTAGCCGGCTGCTCCCAGGGTCCCTGACCCACTGCCCTGCCGAGGGCAGGGCTTTGTAGGGCTTTTCTCCTGGAAAGTTGCCTCTCTGATTGTCCTGGAAACTGCATATCAGGCAGTCACATGATGTGGCCTACTGTGACAGGCTTCCTCAGCTTAGCCTGCAGCTTCCAGGTCAGCCCACATGTATGATGTACCTGTGCTTCATCCCTTTTCATGGATGAATAATATTCCAGCATGTGAGTGTGTCATATCTGATGTGTCTGTTTGTCAGATGATGGGTATTTAAAGCTTTCCCACTTCTTAGCTGATGGAAAGGATGTTCTTGTGAAGAATATTTGTGGGCAAGCTTACACATGACATGTTTTATTTCTCTTGGGTTTGTACCTAAAAGAATTGCTAGGGCATGGGTATTGTGTGTTTAATCTGAAGAGATGCCGGGTGCTTTTCCAAAGTGGCCACAGCATCCCGCATCCCAGCAGCAGTTTGCAAGGCCTTCTCTGCTCCTTCCCAGCGCTGGTTGTGGATGGCTGTCTCACTGGCAGTAGCTCACACAGCGGGTGTGAGACAGTACCCATTCCATGCCTCACCTTCCCTTCCTGATGCTGTCTGTCCGCTGGGGCACAGAGGTGTTTAATTTTGCTGATGTCCAGGTTAATACTTGCTTTTGTTGCTTGTACTTTGTTATTCCAAATGCTTATCGAGAGCAAGGTCATAAGGATTTGTTCCTATTTTGTAGGTTTGGTTTTGTCATTGATTTTTGGTTTCACAGCACAGGGCTGGCACCCAGAGCCTTCACACTGACTACAGGCCAGCCCCGCTCTTGTTTTGAGACAGAGTCTCACAGCATCACTAAGTTGCCTAGGCTGGACTCAACCTTGCAGGCCTCCTGCCTCAGCCTCCCCACTGATGAGGTTACAGGTGTGTCCACCACACTTGCTTGTAGTTTTATCTTGCTTACATTTAAGACTAGTTCGATTTTGAGTAAATGTGTGTGTTAAAGACACTTCCAGTTTCATTCTTTTGCATCTGAATGTGCAGTTGTCCCAGTACTACTTGCTGAAGGGAGTCCTATTTCCCAGCGGGAGGCCTGGGCACTGCAGCGTCCGCTTCCGGGCTCCCACTCTGTCCCGCGGGTCTGTAAGTCTGCTTTGTGCCTTTGCCATGCTGCCGGCATTAGACAGCGAGGTGGGACGTTCGAAATCTGAAAGGCTGAGTCCTCCGAAGTGCTGCTGTATTTCAAGTCTGTTTCAGTTACTGTAGGTTCCTTATATTTTGAAACAAATTGTAGGGTCAGCTTATCACTTTCTACTTAGAAGCGCAGCTGTGATTTGAGTAGAGCCGACTTTGAACTGTCAGCCCTGTCTGTGTCTGCGAGGAGGTGGGTGCGCCGGGCAGAGCCTGGTATAAGGCGGCAGCCGCCTGGCCACTTCCTGCCCGTGGGCTTGCACGGGGGGCCCCTCCTCCTGCCCCCCAGGCTCCGGGGACACAGCTGGCTGCTTGGCACTCTTCAGAGTAGGACACGCAGCTCCCGGCCTGCACATGATCGGCCTCTTGTGGCAGCCGGTCTCTTCGGGCCATTTTGGGAAATCTGCTCACGGCTGTGGCCCGTGGTGGTGGCACACCCCTGCTTAGGAGCCGTGAAGTGCACTTGCCTATCGTCACTCTTTCTCTTTTTCAGGCGAGACTTGAAATCTGTGCCCTGAGAGATACGGTGGCTGTTTACCTGACGCCAGAAAGCAAGTAAGACACCAGTGTTCTTGTTCTTCCTAAGGGTGAGGTGTCCGGCCCGTGTGCTGTGCTCTGTGAGGGTGACTGAACAGCTAAGCGCTCCTATATGGTGTCGTGGTAAAGTTTATATTTGGTCCATGTTTTTAGCTAAAAATATGTACCTATAATAAGCCAAGTGCTAAAGGCCACTTCTTTGTAGCACATTATAAAGGAAATAGTTTAATAGGACTTTTATGTTTTCATTCATAAATATGTCTCAAGAATAATACGACCTAGCATTGCATATTTCTTTAGAAAGAAGAGAAAAACAATGAGTCTTAATCTATTCATAGCAGACTTGAAGGACAGTTGTAAATATCAGTGTAAGAGGAAGCCTTGTGGTTTCTCTGTAAAATTTTGTAGTGGAAATTTGATGATAATTTCTAGCTGTTTTGAATGAAAGTCAGGATTTCCTACCATTGAAAATCAGTAGGTGAAGTGAAACAGAACTATTTGCCTATACAAAATTGTTTACCACATTCATAGTACTACCTAGGAAGTACTGGGTGAGGTTGGTAATGTACCTGAGAAGCCAAGTAATATGCAAATCAAGTGTTTAAGGACACGAAACATACTAACTCATTCATTTCCAGTGTCTGGTGACATGGCGCATGCCATCAGTCTTGCTGTCACTGTTACAGCTGTAGACCAAAGTTTTTTCTTAATAAATGAAGTTGCTCCTCTCTCCTATTTGCCATGGCTCTCTTTTTAATTCCACATTTTTCTGCACAAAGTGCTGTGAAGAGGATAGAAACCCAGCCCGCATCTCCACATCTGCTTGCACTGAGTGCCTATATCTCCCCTGAACTTAACCTTCCAGAATCTTAAGGTTTTCATCTGTAAAAGGAAAAGTAATCCTGGCTGAGTGCCCCTCGTTTAAAATGCTGGGAATGAGAAGAGGTCCTTTGGGTTTCTTTCTTTGGCGGCGGTGGGTGGGGGGTGGTTGGAATATTTGCTTATATGTAATAAAATACCTCAGGAGTGACACCCAAGTCTAAGCATGAAATGTATTCACTTCATATACATCATATATACATAACCTGAAGATAATTTTTTTTCTTCTTTCTGTCATCAATTTTACTCATTTTTTTTTTCAATTTTTACTTTTTATTAGTATGTGTGTAGTACATAGAGATTCGCTGGAACCTTTCATGACACACCTTAGTTCCTTTCTCTTCTCTGTACCTCCTCATGTTTTAAATGACACCTTTATATTTCCTGTGGAATTTCCTAGTGTAGTCTCATGGTAGTCCTCAAAAAGCCTCAGGGTGGAGCAGGTCAGGTTTCAGATTTTAGGTGGAGGCTGCACAGCCTGCGGTTCCTCCCGGCCAGGTTTTGAGGACCCTGAACGAGGTGGGTCGAGTCACCTTCTATAGTCAGTGTCTGCAAACAATGAGTAGCATGGTGTTCAGCTTCATCGTCAAGGTTGTCATCATCACAGTGAAGAACAGTGGCGTTTCTTTGGATTGGGAGAGGTTTGTAGAAGTCGGATGATGGAGGAGACCGTGGCAGGGAATTCCGCTGTCCTCAGGAGGGAGGAGCCAGTGGGCTGCGGGCAGGAGCTGGCGTCCAGCGAGTCCCTGCCCCTGCTTCTGCCCCTCCCCTGCTGCTCCCTGGCCCTGGCCCTGGCCCCTGCCTGGCGTCCTCTTTCCCTGCTTTGTCCCTGCTTTGATGGTGCTCAGAAATGTAGATGAGGAAGATGTGATTACAGCACAGAGTCAATGACCACCCAAATTTAATGATTGCGTGTCTTGCCCTCTACCAGTCAGAAGAGGAGCTGAGAAAAGTGTTCAGACCCTTCCCTACACTGTCTGCCCTAACGTGCTTTTCCTTTGGTTCAGGAGTTTTTCTTATACTTCCTATTTGCAGGAGTTAAACTTAACAAATAGGTAATCTTCAGATTCATGCCTTATCCCTTTCTCACATAAAGAGATGATACTGAATTTCTAAATTTATGAAAATATACTAAAAACTAAAGAGAGCTGTAGGTCCCCGTTTCCCTGCACAGAGGTAACCAAGGTGCGGGTAACCGAAGTGCGTGGTCCTGTGTCCCGAGACAGTGGCTACGAACCAGGGCAGAGCCACGAGGTCCTGCGAGGGTGTTCCCCCACCTCAGATCCCCATCCTCTCTTCCCAGCTGCTCTGTCCATGGCTCAGCTTTGTTTTGAGAAGCAGGACTTTAAAGTCAAGCGTGGCCACACAAGAGTGTGGCTCCAGCTCCCACTCCTGCTTAATTTTCTAGCTGGGCCTGGGCCTGGGCCCGTCTGTCCTGGCGGCTGAAGCCTCACTTTTGCTTTTCCTCTTTGTTTTTTACTTTTACTTTTTCTTGCACTCCACTCACTTCACCACCTGTGTTGGTTTCTCTGTATTTCAGATGTGCTTCTGCGTCTTGTGGCGGCCCCTTTTGTGTCCTTGAAGCTGGGGTCTCTTTGGGTGACGTGTTGCTGTTTTGTTCCAGGTCCAGTTTCAAACAGGCTCTGGAAGCCCTTCCGCAGCTCTCGAGTGGAGCGGATAAGAAGTAAGCTCTGCACCCTGTCCTGGGGAGGGGAGGAAGGGACAGCAGCCAGCTTCGGGGAGGAGGAGCCAAGACTGGCAGCCTTTCTTAGCCTGCTGTTAATCTGTGCCTCGCTCGTCCTCCAGGTGATGGCATAAGGTGACGCCTTTCTTCTAGGTTGGGGTAATTTAGAGTGATCTCTTTCTGAGTTGTAAGTAATTGGTACAGAAAATACCACAAGAAAGCTTCCTATTCAGTGAACTATAAGAGAAGGCAGCTTAGTAAAACAGGACTTGGTGACATTTTTTCTTTTTGATTTGCTCAGTTATGCACACTCTGTCCTCTATAAAATATAAAAAGCAGTAGATTTGTACATATGCATGATAAAATTGCGTATTTCATCACTATTACATTAACAATCTCAACCTGCAATTGAACTGTGCTACTCATAGAGCAGAAATTGTGACCTGAGAGGAAAGCTCACCCTGGGCTCTGGCGACCGCACAGGGCAGTGCGGGGTCAGCGTGGGACCAGGGTCAGCAGCAGGGGAATTGTTACCGGCATTGGTGGGCTTGGGGAAAGGGGCACCAGTGTGAGCTGCACCGTCCCTGAATGTGCCCACCATACTGACAACCACACTTCATTTCCCTGCTCCCAGCTTCTCTCGCTGGCTTTCAGCCTGTGTCAGAAGTGATTCCAAACCATGTTCATTTCTTGAAATATGCTAAAACATAAAGCAGTCACCGTCATCTTCAACATGGTGCAAAAGCTGGGGTGTCTGAGTCAGCTCTGCCCTAGGACTTCCCTTGAGACCCACTGAGGGTCAGGACTGACCACTGCCCAGTGGGAGGGGCCTCCTGCCTGGCACCCAGAGCCCACTTTTTCCTGTGCCCGGGGTGAGTTCTTGGTCCTGTCTGGCTCTGCAACTGCCAACCAGCCACTCTTGCTCCCCACCTCAGTGCCTGCTCACGACCAGCGGAAGAGCAGAGGGGCAGAAAGCAGGCGAGGCTGCAAGGGCGGAGCAGGGGAGATGTTACCCACTCCAAGGCCGTGTGAGGCGGTGGAGGGCAGAGGCAGGTCCTGCTCCCTGACTGTGGAGCTGTTCAAGCAGCTGCGTTTGTCAGCAGTGGTGCAGCTGCGTAACAAAAAGAACAGATGGAAAGAATAGGCCCAAGTATTGCTTTGTTTTAGGGAAGACTCTCATCTACCCAGGGCAGGTGGACAGGGCAGGAGTCCTCAAATGCAAATGTCAATACATGCGTTAATACATCCCTTTCCACCTGCGCCTTGACTGACTGACTTCCTTTAACGTGAGTCCACAGGCAGGACTTTTGCTGCTTGCTCTTATAAAGCTGGGCCCACGTGGTGGCCATGGCAGCCACGCTGTGACACAGTGTCTCCTCCGCAGGCTCCTGGAAGAGCTGCTGAACAAGTTCAAGAGCAGCATGCACTTGCAGCTTGCCTGCTTCCAGGCCGCCTCTCCGGCGCTGGTGAAGACATGAGGCACAGAGGCGGCGGGGCCGCTGCTCGCCCTCCCTGGGTGGGAAGTGCCTGGCACGGGGAGCCCTGGCTGTGCAGGCCTCTTCCCCCCCACGACTTAGCAGCGGCACAGAGAGGTGGTAGTTGTGTGTTTAGCTCAGCCAGAAGCACCCTCTGGGAAGTGCCCGAATGAGGAGGAGCTGTGTGATTGTGCAGCTGCCTTTTGAAAACCTACTTTTCCACCTTAGCTATAATGGGGGGTGTTAGGAGGGCTCCTGGGGTGTCACACAGTGGCACCTGTCATGTAGGGAAGCATTTCTCCAGCCTTACCACACATTCACTGTTTCCAGCACACATGAAGAGGTGGGTAATATATTTGGAAAGTTACGTTTCAGCATCTTTGGAGCTTGTCCTAAACTGTACAGCTTCATTTAAAGCCTTCCTTTTGTGCAAAGGCCATAAATTTCCTAATTCTAGTGGGTTTTGGAAAACTAAGCTGCATAAAATGCTCATACAGCTGGAGTAGATTATGTGTGGTTTAGAAGTCCACGCATCAACGATGCTGTACTCTGCTGTCTGACCTTGATCTTTCCCGTGCGGTCCTGTGGACCCCTGTCATCTGTCCCAAAGGGTAGTGGAACAGTGCAGCCTGCAACATGGTCGCTGCACTGCTGGGCCTGCGGTGCCTGCCTCTGGGCGGCTGCTTTTTCTACACTGCCTCCTTCGGAAGCTCCCAGTGCAGAGCTGAGCGAGCTCATGGCCTGTGTTTGCTGAGGACTCGAGGCGCCCACCGCCTGGCAGTGATTCCCTGCGAGTCTGCTTTCTCCCTGCTGACTGAGGCCTCTTTATGGACGCTGGCAATTTCAGCCCACAATGTTAACTCTATACCGAAGTCATTGTTTGGGACAAGTAAATGCAGTGCGTGTTTATTGTAACTAGAAGCGAAGGTTCCCCGTTCACAGACATGAAGGGCGTGGCGTGGCGTGTTTTCTCTCATACATGTGTTGAGCCCGACGTCTCACATGACTGCAGACTAAGGAAACTATAATTGTGTTGTCTTAACTCATATAGTACATTTGACCAATAAAGAATTCCTCTGCTACACGATACAGTTCACTTGATTTTTTTTCCCCAGTAAGTGTATTTATTTCAACATTTTCTTTAACTGTGTAATGATTTATGTGTCTCTTTTTAACGCTTAAAATAAATATTTGCATTCCCGTTTATCCTGCTTTTGTCACACCGTCGTGGGAAAGCATTGACCAGGCACTGTGCCGACGCTGTCAGGCTCACCACGCACTGAAGCCACGGCAACCTCCTATGCCTGACCAATGGGTGAGGAGACCCAGGCCCAGACAGGCGTGTGGCTTCTCCAAGACTTGGGGGTGACCAGTGGCAGTTGCCACCTCTGGCTCCCCACCCTGCATGCACACGTTTTTCCTGTCCCTCCCCTGGGGACTACAGTCCTGGGACAGCGTGCAAGTGCAGGCACCTGTGAACTTCAGCAACAGGCATAAAAACCCTGTACCCAAATGAAGGAGCTCGGCACAGCCGTTTGAACAAGTCATGGGACTTCTTGGAAGAAAGGGGGATTTCAGGGGCTGTTTAAGTGACAGAAGATAAGCTTGGCGGCGAGTAGGAGATGGGGGAGCCAGCCCCAAGTTAGAGGAGAGGGGAGTGAGGCCCAGGCTGGTGACGGATTTCACCACGCAGAACCAGGAGGCCAAAAGTGCCAAGAGCCCCGCACAGGCAGCACACCAGGTCTGCGGGTCACTTGGCTCTGGAGGGGTTGGTAGAGCTGGCCTCCCATAAACCACCAGAGAATCTGGTTTCATGAAGACTTTCTGTATCGGTGCACCATGGAAGTGGCCGATTCTAGAAATGATGTAGGCAAAACCTCTGCACTTAGGCACAACTCACTGACTCATTTTCTCTGCCAGCCTTGCATGCAGTTCCTTTTTTTAAAAAAATTGTTTATTTTTTTGTGACTGCATGTTTGCAGTTGGTGGGGAGTGGGTACAGGTACACGGTGCAGATTGGTTCTCTGAAGTCCCGTCCCCTCTCGGCCACCTCCCTCTCCTCTGCATCCCCTTTCCCTGTCTTCATTCTTGCTGAGGTCATTAATCTCAGCCCATGCTTCTGACTCGTGCTGTTCACACTGATTGAGGTCCTAGGAGTCCTGTCCATGGCATGTCTTTAGTCCACATCCCCCCACCCCCGTTGCCCTCAGTCCCCTCCCTCTTTGTAAGGAATCCATCCCCTTATGCCCTCTGTCTCCCCTTTATTGTGTTCTGAAGGGATCAAAAAAGATTCCATTTGAAGTCTGGTTTTGGTGCAGGGTAAGGGTGTGTTTCTCTTTTGAACGTATGCTGTGGGATATTCTGTCAGTAGTTGCGTAAGAATATTGTAATGTGTTTTCTGAAAAGTTGCATACTTCAACTGGTTTCAAGAATAGGTTTTTAAAATCTATTAGAACAATTATGCCTCAGATTTATTTTATATGCTAAAAATAATATGCATAATTGTAGACCAAAAGTAGCATCCGTTTTTGCTGTTAAACATTGATCTTGTCAGGGTTTCTGTAAAGATTTTCATATGGACTTACAAACCGACCCCAAAATCCAAAGGAGCTGTGGGACAGGCAACATACTTGAGCCGCCCATGCAGCTGTGGTGACCACCACGTGCTGCAAATGATTGTGTGAGGTGACTGAGCATTTCATGTGCTGCTCTCACTTCTCTTCACCTGAATTTTTTGAGTTTTATTGTATGGATCACTGAAAAGCCTTGTGTATCTGGCAAGATTATAAATACATCACAGTAAACATCTTGTGAAGAGGACTGAGTCTGGATTTCTGCTGTCGGTCTGCATTCCAGGGAAAGCCAGCAGGAAGTCTCTGCAGGAAAACATAAACCCGGGCAACGTGAGCACTGGTCCTGGGCCTTTGTCAGCAGCTTCTTACCTGTGATGGCTATCCCACCTAGCTGGCTGTCACCACTGTCCATACTGATGTGATTGTTAGTATCTCTTTATATTTAAAAAATAGTCGGGTCCCACCTACAGACTCTTTAGCAAGGTCTCAGCCCTGAGCACCAAGACTGCTTGCACTGCCCAGCTGCCAAGGAAGTCCCTGCAAGATCTCGTAGTGAGAGCTGGAGGGGACTAGTGGGGTTGTGGCACCCAGAGAAGGACAGGTGTTACAAGAAAGAGCCCCTCAGCAAGGCCAAAGGGTGAAGAGATCAAATGGGTGAGTACTGAGAAAGTCCTGGCCTTTAGGAAATCATGCTGGGTGTGTGGAGCCCTGTAATCCCACTAGGGAAACAGAGGCGGGGGGGTCAAGTAAGTTCAGGTGAAACTGCATCATGAGACCCTGTCTCAGAAAACCAAAAAAAAAATGGACACAAGTGGGTTCCCCTCCCTCACAGTGGGCCCACGAAGGAGCACCTCTTAGCTCTCAGTGTCCAGGCCTGGGGCAGACACCAGCTCCTCCGGGGCCTCTTTGCTCCTCTGCTCTAATCTGTCCCATCTGTCACTTCTTGCTACCCTACCCTTTTCTTCCAAATCTTAGCGTGTTCTCACACACACACACACTCTCCGCTTCTATCGAGTCTCCCTCTTATGACAAGGGTAGAACAATGACATCCCGTGACCTTGGGGCTGTGTCAGCTGCCATGTCCCCATGCCCTGCTCTGCTGGCTACATGAAAGAGTTTGCTACCATCAGGCCACCGTGGTGTGGGACCTGGGCTGTTGAGTGTCATTGCCGCCCTGATGTTAGCAGATGTGTCAGACAGTCTCTGTTCTCACATGAAATCCAGGGTCAGACAGTCCCATGCTACCCCGCCCTCCCCCGGCCTGCTGCTGAAGCTCTCCACCATTCCTGCGCTGGTCTGCATGCTGAGGAAGTCACCTCCACGTCACTTAGCACCTTTCTGTCACTGCCTTTCAGTTCTTTGGTTTGGGTCTCCCTGCAGTGGAACATGAGAATCTGGTGCCTCTGCCCCATTGCCTGCAGTGCGGGGCGAGTATGCGCACGCACACACACACACCCCTTCGCCTCTGGGGGCTCATTTGGATAAACTGCTATTCAGTGTCCAGATTATTAGGCTTGCCTGTGCTGTCAGTGTGAAGCCACACGCAGGCCAGCACATACGTCCTGCCATGCTCCTTGGACTCCTACGGCGGCTCCGCTGTTGCCCTTCTAAGCGCCAGCCTCTAGGGACCGGTGTCACAAGTGTCAGCCTAGTCCCCTGCTTCCGTCTGCGCCCTCCCTCAGCACAGCACAGTCTCTCAGGCTCCCTGTCAGAGGATCCCTTGAGGCCTGGACTGCAGGGACTCCTCTCCACAGCTAGGCTAGACAAAGCAGGGTGCCCTCAGGGTTCGGCAGCCCTGCACTGCTGCCTTCTGTCCCCACCATCTCCCCTTCCCTCTGCACCCAGAACCTTCCTTTTCCTGGGTTTGCAGCCATTCCGATGTTCTGGGCAGTGCCCTTTTGTTCCTAGCACTGAGTCCAAGGCAGATTCTGGGAAGTGTTCTTCATTTATTTCTTTGAGTGCCCTGTGCTCCTGTTTTTGTTTTTTTTGTTCTGAGTTTTTGTTTTTCTTAGTATTTGGACCTCTCGTCCTAATCTTAAAAAATCTTTTCAGTCTTTTCCTTCTTGTCTTCCATCTCCGTCTTTATTTTTGAGAAATTCTCATACTTTGAGTTTCTCTGGTGAGTTTTTAATCACTGCTCTGTTAGCAGTGTGCTGTTGGTGTGTAGTCTGTTTTGCCGCATCCTCTGTCACGTTGGGGTAAATGTCACAGTTCACAGGAGCACCCCGAGGCTGCCTGGGGTCCGGAGCTCTGTGTGGGCTGAGGGCCCGTCCCTGTTAGGTGCCGTGAGCCTTCAGCTGTTGCGTGCTGCTCCCTCTGGGCCACTGCTCCAGGAGTGCTCCCGCTTTCAAGAGAAGCCCCTTCCGGCCTCCCAGTGAGAGGGTGCGAGTGCCCTCAGCTCCAGGGACGCTGGGAGACCCAAGCCCCCTTGGCCTCTGGGAGAGCAGAGCGCTCGATGCTGAAGGGAGAACCCTGGGGAAGTGGCCCAGCTCTGGGAGCAAGAGGAGAGCTGTGGCCGCCAGCTGCGCATCCTGCGGCCTCGGCCTCGCTGTGCTTCAGCCCTGACTATATCTGGGCTTGCAGAGGCTCCTGGCCATAGCTCCCCACGCCTTTCAGGCGCTCTGCAGTGCAGGTGCATTTTCACTACTGCCAGTTTGGGGTCTTCCTGCTACATCTGCTGGATCGGTTTCTACTCATCTGTGTGTTTCGCAGCTTTTGGCTTCGTCTAGCTATTATGTCCTCTCCTGTTCCCTTTGTCTTTGTAGAATGTATACATACATGCATGTACACCTGTATATACACAGTAAGTACAGTCACGTATATTGTGTATGTTCTGTATGGAAAACGTATGTGTTACATACAGCATGTGTTGTGTATGCCTAGACATACAGAGAATATATTGCATACGTACGCACACCACCACACCCTGTCCTGTCATTTTCGTACAGTTTTTGTTTTTTGTTTTTGTTTTTTATCAGTACCAGGGATGGAACTCATGACTGTGCGCTTGCAAGGCAGGCACTTATACAGCTGAGCTAAATACCCAGCCCTTCGTACACTTGATAGAGCTAAGGTTACTGTGTGGTTTTAATTTGCCATCTGTAACTGAAACTCAAGGTTAAACTTTTTAGATGTTCTTTTGTTTATTTGATGTGACTAACACCAGGACCTTCACTGACACACACAGTCTTGGGAGACTTGTCCTAAGATAGGGTGATTTATTGCACTCAAGGCTTAGCAGGAGGGGCCGGGGCCATGTACTCCACATGCTGATCCCAGCCACTGGCCATGTCAGGCTTAGCAGGGAATCATTCTAATGCTACAATTAGAAACCAGGTGCGGAATCTCCCAGGGAGGTACCCTTGCCACACTCTTGGTGAACTTCAGACCTCAGTGTTTAGATCCATTTAACAATTTACAGGAAAAACAAGGGGTAGACACCATCAGTGGACAGTCAACAAACTCATTACTACAGGAACCTAAAGCACATAACCACATTTCTTCAAGAAGGTAATTGCAGGGAAAACTAAAAAGAATGAAACAGGGAGAGATCAGAGAATATCTGATAAAATGTACTTTAATGATCTGTCAGTCATTGGCATTGTGTGGATGCTGTTTGGATCATCAAATCAAGAATTTATTTTTTAACAATTAAAAAATACTGAATAGTGTTTTAACAGTATCGATGATGGTAAGGAGTTACTGTTAGTATTCCCGATGGTGTGATGGTGCAGATTGTGATCATGATTTTTCCACCATTATCTTAAAAGGCTTTCTCAGGTCACTGTAACCTGTCATTTCGGATGTCACTGTAAAGCTATAGTAACCAAGACAGTAGAGCAGCCCTCCATACCCCCAAAATACCAAATCAGTGGAACAAAGTCAAGAGCCCACCTACAGAAAGAGACCCACATAACGCGTCACAGGATCTTGAGAAGGAGCCAGGGCAGCACAAGGAGGGAAAGCCAACCTGGGCAGATGCACTGGAGCAACATCCTCGTCCCCGGAAGAGAACAGATCTGTGCAGCACTTCCCGGTGTGTTACCTCTGGGTTCCAGACCTGCAGGGTTTCACGATTGGGAGCAAACAAACCCCAGTTCTCTTCCACCCCCCAAAACCATGCCAGGGAATCAGTCATGAAAATAATTCTAAGGGTGTTGAGTTGCTATCACACAAAAGACAGCTGAAGGCAAAATGTACTTAGGGATAAAGTAATAATTTGCCAGGAAGATAAAATTAAACCAAGGTACTCTTAATATAACCTCAAGTTTATATATATATATATATATATATATATATATATATATATATATATATATATAATCTGTCTTGCTAGGTTTTGTCTTCTTTCAGTCATATATATATATGGTGGGGTTTTTTGGTACCGAGGATCGAACTCATGACCTCACACTTACAAGACAAGTGCTTACACTGCTGAGCTAGATCCCTGGCCCCAAGTTATATAATTTTAATAGTGCTGGATTTTACAATCCATAATCACTCACAGATTTTTTTAAACACACTTTTGTTAGGATTGATGGATTAAGCTACCAAAATAACTATCAAAAACCAGCTTAGTGTAGGAGGAACTCGAAGAACTCTTAACATGTTTAGAGAATTGACCACTTCTCAACCACAGAGCAAGTCCCAAAAAGTAACAGAGTCAGTGTCGAGGTCACTGGCCACAACGAAATATGGTTAGACTCACTAATCACTTTTAAAACCCTGCTTATGTTTGGAAATTTTCGAATAGAGTTCTGAATAACACAAGTCCCAAAAAGAAACCAGAAGAATTAGACAAATTGAGAGCTGAACAATAATGAAAGATTTCACAATGAAGTGTGAGATGCAGCTAAACATTCAAGAGAAATAGGTAGCTTTCATGGCTTCTGTTAGGAAGAGATGGAACATGAGCAGGCGTCAAACTCAAAAACATTGATTTTTTTAATTTTTTAAAGAATGAGTCTTTAAAGAGTAGAAGAAACCCTAAATTGAAAGGAAAGAAAGAAGATACAATATAGGTGATCAAATCAAGTTTTTTGAGGAAACTAAAAGAAGACAAAACCTAGCAAGACAGATCAGAGGGAAGAGGAAAGGAGCCCAGCTATCACGGTAGGCTGACTGAGAGGAAAACACCAGGACACTCAGCTGCTGCGCTTGCTGTGGTGAGTGGTGCCTGGCCCTGGGGGCTGGGGACCTGGACAGATGCTCAGCTGGTATCCAGGGGGAGCCCTCCTCTCCAGCCCCACACAAAGCGCTGGACCTTCTTGGAACAGAAACCGCCCCCACACTGAGCTCAACACACACACCCACCCAGAGGTCCTTGGGAGGCTGCAAAGACTACCTAGAGGGTTTCTGTAAAGGTTTATCACCCTGTGTTCCACAGGGCCGAGTCACAGCATGAAATCCCAGTTTGTGTAAGCCACTGGCTGAGCTGTTGTCCTCTGTTACATTTTGAATGACACATGAGTTTGAATATAAAGGCTACTAATCCAGAAGTTTTGAAAGTTGCTGCTGTGTGCAGGAATAGGTTGCACACATGCACACACACACACACCCAGCTTCTGGCACAGTGATGGCGTCCCGGCTGAGAAGGGCTGAGACCCACTCCCTGGCTTTAGTCTTTCCAAGTGAAGAGTAATAATCCAGTAGTGGAAGATACTAGACTGACCCCCTGGGCTCCCACTTGGGTTGCAATTAACTTGTAGGAGCCCAGGCCCCCATCTTCTGTGACCCAGGTGGTCCCAAGATGCCCACAGCTGGAGGCCTTAGCACCTGCCACTGTCACCTGGTGACATTCTGTGCCACATCTGCGCCATCCAGCATCCATTGTCACCACAGCCTCTCAGACCTTGCCACTGTCCACAGGTACTCACGAGAAACCAGTGCACTGCACACAGCTCAGAGACTTGTCCCAGGCCACATAGTGAAGCCAGCAGAGCTCAGTGTGGCAGTTGTGCTGCAGGGTCTGTGACTTACACTCGCATCCACACACCGTTAGATGTCGCTGGGTGTGTGGCAGCAGGATGGCGCACTGAGGCCCCCGGCAGCTGCTGAGTTGGACCATGGCACACACTCAGGGCTGTGGTCCCAGGCCGAAGCAAGGAGCCACCAGTCAGCAGCGCTGCTCAGCCCCGAGGGGCAGTGACAGGAGATGGGTCGGCGTGGAGCCTCCTAGAGAGGTCCAGGGGCCTGTGACGCAGCAGCCCTGTGCCGAGGAGGTCTGCGCACATCCATCACCTCTCAAAGGGAAGAAAATGGTGTGGCCATAGGCGGCAGGTTGGGGATTTCCCCCAACTCCCTGATGATTCTGTTAGGACCCTAGGCGGAGCCACGAGCTCAGAAGCACAGCTCACAGGTGCCGCGGAGCCGTGGAGCAGGGTGGGACTGATAGGACGAGCACGGGAGGGTGCAGACGGCCTGAGTAAACCAGGGTGAGGGTGGGCACAGGCCCTGGTGCAAGTGCACAAAGGATGCTTTACGTCACAATTCCTGCTTCTGAGAATGGGTTCAAACTAACACATCAGGAGGAATGTTACAAACCAACACCCCCCTGCCTGTGTCACTATCTTGAAGTAGTAAAGCGGCACCAGTGGGAGAAGTACTGTTGCATTTAACGGGACAGCAGCAGTGGGACATCTGTTCATTACAGGGAACTCACCTGTCAGCTGTGCAGGTCCCTGAACAGGTGTTCAGGAGCCCTCCTGCCCGGCATCTGCACAGTGCAGCCTGGCGCGCCTTGCCGCCCAGATGAGCGTGTGGTCCTTTTCCAGGAACGCCGTGCCCAGGACTGGATTCCTTGTGCCGAGAGCAGGATTATCACACCTGGATTTCACTCCAAAGAGAAAACGGAGGCTGGAGGAAATAGAGCACGTCACCTGGAATCACAGACTTGCTTGTGGAGGATGAGAGAAGACTCAAGCTGCTGCGTGGCCCTTGTGCAAGCCCTCCTCGTGCAGCCTTCCCTTCCTGTGAAGTGCGCCCCAGGAGAGGGGAGAGCTGCTCCCATCCTGCTCTAGAAGCTCCACCTGCAAGCAGCTTCCTGTGCCCCGGGCCTAGGCCAGACCCTGGAGAGCTGTCCCCCGAGGAGGAGGGTGTGCTGCAGGGGACTCATTTTAAACCCAGAGCCTCTGGTCACCCAAGCGTCTGTGGGACTCTGCTGGCATGACGTCCCTCTCCCTATGCCCACCTCCAGAGTGGGTTCTGAAAGAAGAGAAGAGATGTGCTAATATAAGATCTTGCTTTGTCTTTTTTTTTCACTCCTTAAGACAATGCCGTGTGCTCAGTTTTCCTGTTCAGAAGCCGTCCAAGGTGGCTCACGGGTAGCAGTAGGCAGCAGCGTCCCCTACGCGTGAAAACCTAGCCTGGAAGTCCAGGCAGCAGCTTGCAGTCCTCCCTCCATGTGAAAATCTCCAGTTCCACACTCGCTGTCTGCAGTTCAGTCCTCGGCACGGGGGTCCTTGAGGAGAGCCTGAGGGCCCAGAGAGGTGCTGTGTGGACTGAGAGGAGTCCACAGCTGCTTTTCACAGGTCCCTGGTTTCCTCTGTGACCCGTGCGACTGGAGAGGAGGACCAGGTGCCCGAGTGCTCTCGTGGAGCCAGACCAGAGACACTGCCGACTGCACTTCATTTCAGGAAACCTCAGCATTGTTTCGTACATAAGAAAAATCCCAGAAATGCTTTTATTCACTCAAGAAAGAAAGAAAAATCATTTCTTAATGGAACGCAAGTGATTCTGAATTTTTTAAGCCATGCAGATACGAAGAGACCACACACACAGTGGGTCTCATCCGCAGCTCAGAGCAGGGGCCTTGAGTGGCGAGCAGTTTAATCCTCAAATCCCAGACCCGGGATTTCTCACTGCCTGACCCAGTTTCTGCTTCCTCTGGCCCGGGGTGCTTCGGGGGACCTGAACCCCACCTGGTCTTGTGCACCAGGCTGACTCTGTTCCAGCAGACTTGACAGCAGAGGGTCACCCTGTGCCTGGTGGGTTTTACCTCCTAGCCTGTCCCATCCTGGGGTGGGAGCTGGAGCACCCAGCAGGACCAAGGCAAAGAGGGCTCAGCCCTGCTCACGCTGTCACCTCTGTGCTGTCGCCCTGAGGCCAGTGCAGCCAAGCTCGGTCACTGCGCTGCTCTGGCAATAACCTGCGCTGAGTCACACTCGCATTCTGGACAGGCTTTAGTCATTTGTTGAGAAGTTGTAAACTGTTACTGCCCCGTGGCCGTTATCTTGCTCTTTATCAGGCCACTGGGCTCTTCCCACAGGAACCCGAGACAGGGCCGGGCTCTGCACTTTCACCTGCACTGGGGATGGGTGAGCGGCCAGGCGAGGCGGGGCCCAAGTGACCCCGGGGGCATCCCACACTGCCCCCTACCTGCACCCTCTGCTCACTCCCCGCCCACTGCACTGAGCCTGGACTGCAGCAGGTGGCCGGGAGCCAGCTGCTGAGACTCAGTGTCCCTGGCCTCCTGCTTCCCACAGTGCTGTGGTGTGTGTCTCTTCTACACTGCTGTCACCACAGTGTTTCCATCACAAGTGTACAAGACGGTAACAGGGAAACCAGGAGAAGGTGTAGGGCTACTTTCTGACTGCCCTGTCCCGGCCTTCTGTAAATCTAAAATTGCTGCGAAGTAAATAGTTGGGAAGGGTTCAGGGCCGTCTTTAAAGCCTGTGAGAAGGTCGAGGACCTCCCCCCCACCCAGAGCTCCCCCAAAAGCGATCTGAGCCTTGTCACTACCTTGGTAACACCAGGAAGGCTCACCCTGGGTCGGGGTCTCACTGGACAGGATGCCTCTGGTCCCTGGGAAAAGGCTGCATTTCTGCTCTCCTCTGCTTTCCTTCAGTGATTGCCCCGCGGCACCTCCCCCACCCCGTGTGAAGCCGCATACCGGGGCAAGCAAAGGGCGAGTGTGGGTCCCCGCCTGGGCCCCCATTTCTGGTGGCTTCCTGGCTGCAGGGCAGGTGGGTGCTCATTCTGATTCCTCCCGTAGCCCTGACCACAGGCTTCCCGGTGACTCAAAGCCGTTTGCTGTCCCTTGCTGAGCTCTCAGGAGGCAGACGAACAGGTCCCAGGCCCAGCGAGCTTTGCCGCTTGTCCTCACACTTCCCCCCGGTGTCATTCTCCTCCTCCCTTCGTCCTGGGAGCCAGCACCCTGCAGGATGCCATGCTTAGTCGGGTCACTGCTGCTACCCCCCACTCCCAGCGGGTGCCCTGGATTTCAGCTGCTCATGGCCTCACCTTCCTGAAGGTCTGGTCTCCAGCGTGAGCAGGGCGCACCAGGCGCCGTGAACCCCACCTCGGGTCACCCTCAGGTGAGGCCCTACTCCCCAGCGACTCCTTCCCTCGGTGTCTGCTGTCCAGGGGTCTTCGGGGCGATGCTTTCCACACGGTCCGTGGGTACAGGTGGAGGTGCAGGGCAGGGAGGGCTGGAGGACGTCCTCTGGGGACACACAGACTCTGTGCACAGGCGTCTCTGTAAGCACACACCACCTATCACGAAGCCTGGGCCTCCCTGGGGACCCCAGTGCCATTGGGACACCTCCTGCCCGCAGTGCCTCTGCAGGGCTCCTGAGGCAGGCAGACACGGTTGGGCCACTGTGCCCTTCAGTATTAAGAGCCCACACCATGCCAGCTGCACACCTGATGGCTGAGTCCTCCGATGTGCACCACATGCAAATAGCCCCTCCGGGCTGCTTCACCCTGTCCTTAGGACGCTGCCCAGGTGGCTCTCCATGGAACTGCCACCCCTGTCTGCCCCAGCTCCCACACACAGCTCCCTCACCCCTGGGGTCGGACCAGCACTGACTCACTCGTACTCCTCAGTCTCCTGCTCTGCCCCAGGGTGGGTGTTCGCCATTTGTTCTTGGGCTTCCCCATCCTGCTTGCGGCCTTGGCAGCCCAACCTGTTATGGCTGATACACTCTGCATCAAGCGCTTCAGCCTCTGGATTGGTTTGAACAATGAGAAGTCCCAGCAGCAGATGGATGGGTGAAACAGGACAAGAAGTGGCAGGAGGGGCCAAAGGCCACTTCCCGGCAGTTCTCTCCAGGAGTCCCTTAGGGCCCTCACATCCACCCACGGGGGAGGGGTTGCACTGCTGCACACCCATCCCC
Organism: Dolichotis patagonum; assembly: GCA_004027295.1. Classification (NCBI taxonomy): domain Eukaryota; kingdom Metazoa; phylum Chordata; class Mammalia; order Rodentia; family Caviidae; genus Dolichotis; species Dolichotis patagonum. The sequence continues at coordinate 94,406 of PVJX010002905.1, forward strand.
ACGCAGCCTCCTCGTGCCTGTGTGCAGGAGCCCTTTCCGAGCGGGGACCTCTGGGCTTCCAGACCCCCTGGCTGCTGGGTCGTTGCTTCCCTACACTCCTGGGCCTGGCCACTTCCTAGTCAGGCCTCAGGTCTGCATCGGCCCCATCCTGGCCACAGCTAGGATGACCCTATCTCAGTCACTTTCCTTGTTCCTGGAGCAAATACCCAACACCCTTGGAGTAAAAGAGGAAGGGTTCAAATGTCACAGTCCTTGCACACCTGGCTCCTAGCAAGGGTTGTTCAGCAGAGGACAGCAGCTGAGGACAGCTCCCCAGGATGCAGCAGCCAGGAGGCAGCGAGATGAGGATGGGGCACCCCATCTGTGCCCCTCAGGCTTTCCCCGCTCCTCTGGTTGGCCAAATGGCTGGAGCCACTGACCTCCACCAGGACACCTCTGCATGGGGGCCAGCCGACTATGGACTGATCGGTCCAAAACTGTGAATCAAAGAAACCTCTACTATAGATTTGTGTCATGTATTTCGTCCCAGCAATGAAAAGGTGACCCATACAGTGTGGGACTTTTGCTGTGTGTCAGAATGTGAGTTAGACATTACACAGGCCCCTGAGCTCTAGGCTCCTCCTGAGCTCATGCAGCCCAGAAATGTCGTACACCTCCAGGAGGTCACCCAGGAACCCACCACACCCCACGGTGCCCAGAGGTAGAGCGGGCCTGGGCCCCACCTCTGTCGTCTCCCCCAGCCCTCGCATTCCTCTGCCCGCTGGCAGCTGTGCACCACGCAGGTGGGGGTGGTGGAGCAGTGGGATCCAGAACGGACTGCAACGTGCTGTCTGCCTCGGGCCCCGGTGCTGCCGTGTGAACTGGTGCCCCTGGCTCCACCATGACCCCCAGACCTTGCGTCCCCTCCTCCCATCTGCCACCAGTGTCACCACGTTGATCGAGTCCACCACTCCTTCCACAGTGCCGTCTCCACCCACGTCCTCCCTCACTGCCCGTCTGATTATGGGAACTTTGTCCTGCACCCTCTTTTCCTGCCACAGTTCACGGAACGAAGCTCTTGAGCCCACCAGGATGTGGCCCCAGCATACCTGTCCCCCTCTATCTTACCAGGTACCCTACCTGCAGCCGAATTCCTGTCATCTGCAGCATGCATGCTCTCAGGCCTTGGCTAATAATGTTTATTGCCCAAAGTGTCCCTTCTCCCTCCACTTACGTGAGTGAGTTCGGTCTCCCCAGTACGCTCACTGCACTATGGTTTATGATTTGCGTTGGGATGAAATGGATGAGCACGCGCACGTGGACGGGAAGGTCCCCACGCCGTGCACACGCAGTGTCGGGAGGCAGCCTGCATCTCACACCCGGTCACTCGCCGAGAACTGTCTCTGTGAAGGTACGTGACTACTAAGTTGGTAATGAAGATAAAGCAGTGGCGTCTCCTAGGGAAATAAGAAACACAGAAGAAGGCAAGGAATAGGGAAAAAAAGAGCAGACAGGACAAGTAGCAAACAACTGGCAAAGGAGAATGACAGACAAGAGTCCAGCCATGTGGATATATATTCACAATAAATGTAAAATCTGCAATTTAAAAAAAGGATTGGCTCATTGATTTTTTTTAAAAAAAAAAGTAGGCAAAACCAGCTAGTATTTTTCATGCATGAAAATGACTTCGAATGAAACACATGGTAAAAGTAAAGAGAGGCAAGCACCAATCAAAACACAGAGTCACTGTATCAATCCCAAAGAGAACCTCAGGACAGAGAGAATCAGTGAGGACGAAGGGTTTCAAGGAGCAGTGCACAAATCAACACGTCACGAAGGCCTCAAAACTGAGTTTACCGCTGACGTGGGGCACAGCGATGCAGCGGGACAGGTGAGAAGAGCCACAGGCGTAGTTGGGTCCTCCAGCATGGCTCTCAGTGGCAGTGGAACAGGCAGAGAAGCAGGAGAGACGCCCACCCCTGCCCGGCACGGCCGCCTCACACTGCTGACGTGGCCGCTGTCTCCACACACACACAACGGCGGGCGCCGCACCACACGCCACCCTGACGGACTCCGTAAACACTGCCAAGTGTACAAGGTGGGGACTCAGGAACTGTGTTCTCTACAGACACAAAGTGGAAATCACAAACAGATACCCCTGGACAATCTCCAGATGCTTGGAAATTAAACATACTTCTAAACATCCCCTGGGTCAGAAAAGAAATCATGAGATAACTTAGTAAACTTTCCGAAGCAAATGAAATACGATATATCAAAAACTGTGGCCCAGCTTGAGCCACGCAGGACAGCATGCCTCTAAGAAACGGCGGAAGTCTCAAAAACGTACTCTTCAGTTTCCGCTGCAGGAAAATGGCAGAGGGAAGAAACAGTACAGAGAGGAGCAGAAGTGAGTGAAATCAAGACCAGAAAAGCAACTGGAAAAGAATTCATAAAATCCAGATCTAGTCCATTTCTTCAAAAGAATCAGTAACGTTGAACAGTCCCCCGAGTGGCACAGAGAAACACACGACTGACTGAAGCCGAGGGCAGAAGAGGGGCGTTCAGCCCGGCACGGTGGTGCCTGGAATCCCAGTTCTCTGGAGGCTGCCGCTCAGCTCAGCAACTTAACACAGAGAGGGCTGGACTTAGCCCAGTGCACCAGGGAGGGCGGCTAGGACTCGGATCCGGCAGACAATACTGCTGGGTGTCTGCTCCCAACCTGAGCCACCACAGGCCTTCGCCGGGCAACTCCCAAGAGTCCTCACAGCTCCCAGGCAGGAAGTCACAGTCACCTGGCTTGGCTGGGTACCCCGAGCCTCCCTCCCCAACAGCTGGCCCTCGCCAGAAAGGGCTCTGAGAACAGGAGCAGCTGTAGAGTAGAAGGCAGCAGTGTCGGTGTGCGGTGGGGAGGGCGAGTCTGTCCCCACCTCCTGGCGCACCATGTTCCCCTCCTCCCGCCCCTTCCTTCCTCCTTGGACCCTGGGGACCCTTCCCACACTGTGTGAGCAAAGTCAACAGTACCAGGGCCACTGCCATGTCATGTCACCCTGGCCCCTTGCATGGCTCCCTGCATCCTGGTCCTCATTGGCACCCAGGTGACAGGAGTGCTACCCAAACCCTGTGGGCCAGGACAAGTCCTCTTGTGTCCCTAGGAGTTCCTGGGGGCCAAGATCTTGACACCATAACAACTTCCTGGGGAACCAGTTTATGGAGAGGGAGGTCAGTGCAGTAAAGGCACGGATGCCATTGCACATGGTCTATGGCCATGACTTTCCCATCATAAGACATAGCGTGATGCCTGCCGGGACAACGATCACCAGAGTTCAGCTGCTTTTGTTTTAATTCTTATGGCCTTTACTGTGTACTAGATTCTGTGTAGACAGCTCTATGGAATGGCTTGAGCCCAGGAGTTCAAGACCAGCTCATTTAATCTTCATTGGAACAATGCTTTGTTGTTGTTTAATTGAGATGAGGTCTTTTCAACGGGGCTGGTCTCTCTGGGCTCTGTCGCTGGCTGCTTCCTCTGTCCCCACTCCAGTGCCTGGAAGAGCCGGGTCAGTTGCAGGCCTCAGATGTCCTAGGGCCTTGCCATGTGACAAGCACATGCGAGCACAGGTGGGGACCTTGCATCCCCGCCCCAAGCTGACCAAGGCTGCTGGTGTTTCCATCTCTAGCCCTGCCAGGCCCCCAGAGTGCCCCCTGGTGTGTACCCCGACAGCTTCGTGCAGCGGAGCGGTCCTTGGCATCTCCCCAGCCCTCCCTTTCCCACCTCGCCCATGTCTCACCATACACAGTGTGGCTGACTCCTTCTTGAAATCTGATCCAGAACCTCCCTGCTGCATGGCCCTGGCCTGGACCTGTGGTGACTGCGGCTGCTGGCCCCTGGTGCTGGAGAACGGGCTCTGGTCAGGCTGCTGGTGGAACTCACCAGGGGCTGCCATGGCTGGTTGTGTCCCTGTCGCACAGTCACACATGACACCTAACGTCCCGTGCATCCTGTTCTGTTCACAGAGTGGGGCTCTGCCAAGTGGCTGCCCCTACCCCACTCACCCCCCGCCCTGTGCTCAGGAGATGCCGGCAGCCACTATCCAAAGCATGGGCCTCAGTTTCCTACACTGTGAAAGCAGAACACAACCTTGATGACGCCAAGCTTCTCTTTAAAGAGTGAAGAAATGCTGGCCATTGTTGGCTCTGGCTGCTTGACCATTGCTGGACTGGACGTCAAGGAGAATAGCAACATTTTCGCACAGCCCTGGAGGCTGAGGTCCAAGGTCACAGCAGCAGGGACAGCAGCAGCTTGTCCGGACTTGCAGATGGTGGCTCCTCCTCTGCGCCCACGTGGGCATGCATCTGTGCGCCTGTGCATCGGTGTCCTGGTGTCCTTGTCCTCTCGGTGTCCAAGTGTCCTCTTTTCTGAGTGAGCACCCTGAACACACCCGTCCTAGGGGATCACACCCAACCGAGGGTTCCCACCTGCCTCCAGACGCTCGGGGTGAGGGGTCAATGTACAGACCTGAGGGGGACACAAGTCAGCCCTGGAGGTGGCACTGTCACTGCTGGGAGCAGAGCCACATAACCTAGAGGGGCCAGAGCCCCGCCTCCAGGGACTTCGGAAACCTGAATGACGAGAGAGCTCGGGCCAAAGGCTGCTGCGAGGTGCTCCCTGTGCTGACCCCATCGCCGCTCCTGGTGATGATGCTGGGACCCCTCCGCCCTGGCCTGCGTCCAGGTGTGCATCCTGTCCATCCATCCAACTGCACTCCCTGCCTCAGCACAGATTAGACAAATGGCAGTAAATCCACGCAGAAAGACGGGCCCTCAGGAAGTCAGGACTGCCTGCACTGGGACGCATCTCACCGCAGGGAGAGGGGCTGTCGTCAGGAGATCAAATGCAGGAACAGCAAGCACGACTCTGCAGAGAAAAAGAAGCTTCTGACTGCTTGCAGGAAGGTAAACTGGTATGTGTGATGGCATGGCCGTGCCTTGGGAAACAGAGCAGGGATTGCACAGGACCCAGTTGTTGTCATTCTAGGGACTGTCCCAAAACACTTAAAGGCATCCTGGTACAGCGTGTACCCATGTTCACAGGCGAGTCACTCATGGTGGACAGACTGACTCCGTCAACTCGTGAGTGGATGAGGAAATCAGTGCTCACTCACAATGAGTGTGAATCCCACCCTCCACGTAAAACGGGTAAACTGGAGTCGTTTGTTAGGAAATGGATCACTGTGAGATCATAAAGCGGCGGCCAACACAGAAGCTTAAATAGCATACGGCTTCTCTTAGATGAGAAACGCAAAGCACAAGTAAAAGTACAGAATAAAAGCAGACGGCAGCAGAGGCAGATCTGCAAACAGGGCAGGGATTTAGCGACAGGGATGGGGGAGGAATGACGGAGCTCAGATGCCATGTTTGTGGACTCAGGCAAACACAGACCAACGGGAAACGATTCATAAGTCAGTTGCAGATCCGTTCCCTGGCCAAAGACCCCATTGTGCCTCTGGGATGGGGCGAGCTGGCCAGGTCGGAAGAGCCCAGGTTGCCTGTGGCCTCAGTGTCCAGGCCACTCCCTTGTGTGGCACCCCGGGCTCCCCCAGGGCAGTTTCAGTCCGGTGTCACACGCTGTCCTGTGACCTAGCTCGGGAGGCCGATGGCTCACACACCTGCTGCACACCAAGCGACCGTGGTGCCTTTGAGACCGGGTCTGCATTGTCCAGGCTGGTCCCAGGTTCCTGAGCTCCAGGGATCTTAATGCCTCGGCCTGTGAGCAGCTAGGACTGCAGTCCGCCTGTGGGTGCCTGCCTGAGGCCCTGCCGCCTCTCCATGGTCCTTGGCACAGTCGGAAGGCGGCGGTCGGCCAGGCACCCTGCTGAAGACACTAGGACAGGCGGTGATCTGAGACCCGCCCCGCCCTTCCTTCCCTGGCACGCTAGGGTTTCCCCGGGGCCTCTGCCTGCCTTGGCCCCTGCACGTTCCCCCAGGGGCTTCTTGGTTTCTTGTAAAAGACAAGGTTAGAGTAAACCTGGAGCCCCGTCCCACCGCCTGACAAACAGCACAGGGAAATGCCGATGACACGCAAGCTGCTCCTCCAGCGCCTTGTTTTCGAGCTCTGCGATGGAAACACACCACTTCCTTCCACTGAGTCAGGCGCCTCCTCTCGGCCGAGGCCGGGTGGCGAGCGGGAGCATCACTCTTTCCACCCAGCCGCTCCTGCGGGAAGCCGGCCAGCCTAGGGCTGTGGTTGGGTTTTTGTTGTTGTTGTTTGGTTTTGGGGTTTTTTAAAGATTGCGTAAGTCCCCGAGTGGTTTAGGAAAGGAGGGTGTGTGCCCAGCACAACCTGAGGTGCTCGCTGTGCGGGAGGCCCAGCCTAGGATGGGACAGGCGGGGACCACAGGAGCCGCTCCTCAGCGGCCACCCCCTCCCTGCCGAATCCTGACTGCCCTGACAGCCCCGGGGATGCACATGGGAGTTCCTTTCTTGTGCTGGTCCCTGTCATACGCTGCAGAAGTGCCCTCTGCCTCAGTTTCTCCTTTAGCACTCCCCTCCTGCAGCCACTTCTGTCCTCTCCTTCTTCCCCAGAGTCCCCACCCTGCAGGTGCTGAGGCTGCAGAGGCTGAAGCCCACCGGCTCAGGGAGAAGGAGGGGGACTCCGAACCCAGGGCGGAGGTGGGAGTTGGGCTCCCAGAAGTCCAACAACAAGCAATCGCTTGGAGCTGGGGCCCTGGCAGAGGCGGACCCCAGGTTCCTCCTCTGAAGTGCTCCACTGAAGTGCTGTCCTTTGGCATTGTGGAGATACTTCCCTTTCCTGAGCTTGCGGCCCCAGGGGACTGATTTCCTACAGGTCCTCGAAGGCCCTGAAAGGCCCACCTGGCGCTGAGCTCCATCCTTCTATCTGTCACCTGCGTTGTCCAGGGACCCCAGGTTGCAGCACGGAGGCTAAAAAACACAGAAACTGAAGCTAGCAGCGCGAGTCCCAGGCGCCTCTGTTCACAGACAGTGTGCAGGCCGAGTCCTCTAGCTCCGCTTCAAGTGCTGAGAAAACGGGAAAAAGCCAAAAAGCCCTCATCACTGTCACCTGAAAAGGAAAACCAAGGGGCCCCTGTTCCCTGCCCGCCATGTAGCCCTCACCCCAGAGCCGCCTGGCTTCCTGCTCACCGTGTTGTGGTTGTGCTTTGATCTCAGACTCATTCAACAAACCCTTGGCGAGCATCCTGTCCAGCCGAGTCCCTGAGTCCTCCGAGGCAGCCCTGGGTCTGCATCCTCTCTGGGGAACACCGGCTGCTCCAAGTCACCTCTGGTGAGCATTTGCCACATGGCAGGGTCTCCCTGCACATTCTGCCATGCACTACGTGGCTCTAGGAGCAGCTGTGGACAGGTCTGTCCCTGTTTAACCCCTTGGGGGGCCCAGGGGCCCCTGACAGCAGCCTCAGCCACACACTGGAGTGCTGGGCGTGGGGTGAGTAGAGTAATGCAGAGGCCCAGCCATGCTAGGCCCTGCTCCCACAGGGGTGCCACCTGGCTGGGTGGGGACAGTATGCCCTGCTCGTGGGCTGCACCAATAGAGAAGGGGGTGACAGTGGAGGAAACCGGGGCGCACTGTGGCTGTGCAAGGAGGGTCCCAGACAGAGGGCAACACTGTCCATCCCTGTGGAGGTGGGGTCGGCAGCCCAGCCATCTGCACCAGTCACCATGACACTAAGGGGCGACCTAGTGACCGCTTCCCTTCCCTGCTCCCAGCTCTGTCCTGGGGGGCCAGGGGGCCTGGGCCCTGCTGGTTGCCTCCCTGCTGGGCACACACACTCCTGCTCTCCTACCCTCAGAGTCCTGCTCTACTTTGATCAGATGTCTGGGCTTTGTTTTGTCACATTGCCTGGGCAGGGGCTGGTCCCTCCATTGGGAACAGTGTGAGGGCCCCTGGCAGGTCTAGACAGGGGCTCACTATGTGCCCAGGTAACCTCATGCTGCTAGGCAAAAGACCCTCCTGTCTCAGCTTCCTGAGTGGGTGGGACTGCAGGCCCAGACCAGCGTGCCCAGCCTACCTCCTGTTTAGTTGGCCACCTGCTTCTCCCTTCCATCACCCTCACCTTCAGCTGTCTTGTTGGTTCCTTTTTCTGTGACAGGGTGGTCACAGAGCCAGGGATAACTCCTGGGGTCTTCTCAGGCCTCTGCCCTGCCCTCATGGCCTCCTTTCCCTGCAGCCGCCCACAGGGCTAGAACAAGTACAGTGCGTGCAATCCGCTTCTAATAACTGTCAGCTTTTTGTCATTCCTACCATCTCCCTAGCTCTCTTTTTACTTTTAAAAACAGTCATTCATTGATAAATTATGACACCAGGGTCTATAAATGAGTCCAGTAGCTTCTCTAATAAGTGTGCATTTGATTTCACCAAGCCTGGCATGAGCATGTACAGAATGTCACTTCTCCACTGTGTGTCATCCCTCAGCCAGCAGCAGCTCTGCAAGCTGCAGTCCAGCTGTTTGTTACTGTCATTTTCAGCAGTGTAAGTGGGGATAATTAGGCTCATGAAAAGCTGCTAGCTCCTATGGAGAGCTCCCGGTGCACTGCGCATGCCACGGTGACATGGAGCCTCCTCCCCGTGCGCCTCCTCTCCGTGCTCCTCCTCTCCGTGCTCCTCCTCTGCATGCTCCTCCTCTCCGTGCTCCTCCTCTCCACGCACCTCCTCTCCGTGCTCCTCCTCTCCACGCACCTCCTGGAGCTGTGGCCAAGCAGCTGCCATGTGCTATCACAACCCCCACCCTGCTGCTGTTTCTTTAGTGTGTTTCCTAAAATCAGAGATGAAGGCATTTTCTAGTCCTGTGACCTGATCTCTAGACTATAGTGCCAGTTAGCAAATACCACTAATATGCTTTACAGAAAAAAAAAAAATCGAAGTGTTGTTTTAAGCCCTGGTGTGCAGCGTGGCTTTCAGACACGTTTGGTTGTGTCCCTTCCATCTCCTTGCACCCAGGACAGCTCTGCACCCATGTGTCCCCAGGCTGGTCCCCACCATGGGTTGCACAGTGCAAGCTAGAAATCCAGGAAGCCGCGTCCTCCCCACAGGTGCTGCTCTTGGCGGCTTCCTGGAGAAAGGCTGCCTTCCGGGCTCAAGGTGGTTTTCTGGCCTGGGCTGAGATATGGGGGCCTACAGAAGTGACATGGGTGACACTGGGCCTGCGCTGCAGCAGCACTGCTCCTCAAGGCGACCCTGCTCGGCCAGTGCCGTGGGGTCTGTTCCCTCCCCCTGCTCATTTCCCCCTTCTCTGCCTTCCTGTGGGCCCGGTTCGCGGGTTAGAGACTCTAAGAAGCTGAGAAGTGGCTCAGGAAAGGAAGTGTTCCTGCACCTGTAGGGCTGGGGACACAGAGCCCTGCAAACCCTGGAGCCCAGAAGGCCCAGTGGGGGTCTTGAGCAGAAGCTGCTGCCCTGGGGGTGCTGGAGAGCTGGGGACAGCGACACGACTCCCTGAAAGAGGGAGCCGGACACACAGGACCATGTGGCCTCATGTCACTGGGAGCCAGGAGACAGGCAGGGGTGCACCGAGCCAGCTCTGCCTGGGTGTCCCTTCCCTGCCGAGCCTTGCTGGTGTGACAGTGACTGCAAGCACAGGTTCCCTGGGTGAGAATCACAGGAGCCGGGTTCTTGCTGTGGTGTCTTTCTTTTTTAATTAACATTTTCTCTTTATTACCGCAGTCTGCAGCACAGGACCATCACAGTCCTCGTGGGGTTGCTGCATGGACAACACAGCTTCCTTCTTTTCTCTCCCATCCCCGTCTCCTGTTCCCTTCTGTTCTGCACAGCTCTGTGTCTTTCTTTTCTGTTACTTGTCTTATTTTGCTCTTTATTCGTATTTTGAGTTTCTCATGAAAGAGCGACCATGCAGTGGTGAAGCTGTGTGTCCCACTGACCTCCGCCAGCCTCACGGTCTCACGGAGCATCCTATTTCCTGCAGATGCCTCTAGTTATCCTCTGACAGATCGGGCTTCTTTGTGTATAAACGTGCACCTTCTTAATCCACATGGGCCACCACCGCCACCTCACACTGTTACAGTTCTCAGCAGAGGGAGGATGGATATGATCCCAAAATAAAATTAAAATATTCATGAGAGCCACACCACACCCTCAGGAGCAGGGAGAAGTGTGTGTGACGGAAACTGTGACTGGAAAAATGACCCTCAGTATTTGCACAAAATTGTTCCCTCCCACCCTGGACTCCTGCACTCCTGTTTGGAAAATGAATTCCCTGGGAAAAGCTGTCGACACTCAGGCAGGATGGCGTGGGACCGTTGTGATGAGAGTTTTGGCCTGATCTGGATCCTGGAGGAGCTGGCTGTCTGGGGCAGCCTGGGGCTGGGCCCATGCTGAGCCACGGTGGGCACTGGGCCCTCGAACCCCCAAACTACGGGCCAAGCGAGCCTTTGCTCTTCATAAAGTTGGCTGCCACGGGCACTTTGCTGTCGTTATCCAGAGCTGACCGGTCCAGGCCTGACCTGGGCCCCTGGAATGGAGACCACAGGGACACCCCCAGCACGCAGCTGTGTAACAAAATGTGGAACTTAATCACCCTGTCACTCACACTCCTCACAAGTGTCCCGTGGCAACAAGGAAGAGGTGTATTGCATTCCAGGCGGACACTACAACTGCACTTTGCCTGTGTGGGAAACAATGCAGCCATGGGCAGGGTGGAAAGGAACAAAAACAAGTACAGGAAGCATCTAGCAGGTGATGATCCTCCGGCTTTTCACTCTGTCCTTCCTGGGGACCTGACTGGGTCCTCTGCTGTCGCTGGCCCATGGGAACCTGAGAGAAACCTTCCCATCTTCTGGGCGCCAAGGACTGAGGGATGCAGTCACCGTGAGGCTGTGGTTGTGGTGCTGCAGGCGCTCTTCCTTCGGGATGACTTCTACAGAAGATGCGGGACTGAGACTCCTAAAGTCGAGGAGGCCAGAGTGTCTGTCCTGGTGTGGACCAAGCGCCCATGAGGGGTGAGGACCCGGCCAGTACGGGGCTGTGGTGGAACCCACACCAAAGCTGGAGCACACTCTTTATCTCCAGGGTCTCCAAGAGCTCCTTGAGCGGCCACGCGGCGTCACCTCATGTCATCCCACTGTCTTGTTGCCACCACCGTGCACTCTGCTCATCTGTGGGCCCCTCGACTTCCTGGCTGGGGAGAGCTGCTCCACCCCTGTGGGCAGAGCCAGCAGCTCCCCTGGGAAATTAAAATTTCCTATGTTTTCTAATAGTGAGTGATACTCTTTTGGCCCCCTCTTTTTTTTTTTGAACAATGAATATGCATGGAAAAATCTGTTTTTTGTGTGCCGCTGACTAGATCAGTAAGATGTTTTGGCTGTATTTATCTCATGAAATTCTGAGGCTTTATTTTTTCCTCTGGTTAAATGCAAATGACCCTGCACAATGCCAGAGAGTAGACATCTAATTAGACCCTTAGTCGATCTGCCTGTCAGGTTTACATTAAATAAACAGCTTCTCTAAGACATACATGTTTGAGGAATGCATTGTTTTTTGGCGGGAGGTGCAGGGTTTATTTCCAAGTCATCCTGGGGTGGGGCCCCGGGCGGGTCTCGGATAGAACACGGCCAGGAGTTGAGGATGACTGGGTCCGGCAATGGCCATGATGCTGTTCTCTCTGAGTGGGACGTGCTGGAGACATGAGACACAGCTTCAAGTCACCTTATTCGCACTTGGAGCAACCAGGGCGAAGGACTGTAATGTAAGGATGAGGTCACTCCCTGCGGTGCTGCTGCCAGTGAGCTGTGAGCGGTGACTCAAGCGCCGTGGGGTCCGAATAGTTTTCGTATTTGCTTAGTTGTTGGAAAAAACAACAGCAGCACAGCAGCCTGGACCGAGGCCCTGTCTGTCACCTGCAGACCCTGGCTTAGTATCGGACAGCGCTGAGCACCTGCAACAAAGGAGAGGCGGGAGGCCGCGGTGCCTCACCTGGCTTGGGGTGTGGACGCTGAGTGTCCGAGTCCTCACAAAGAAGTCAGCCACCACCATGTGCGCCATACACAGGGACACCCCATGTGGATTTGTCACCTGTCCCCAGCTGCACAGCTCGCACCTGGGTGTCCGGCTGTCCAACACCCTCCCCCCTGCAGGAGGTCGAAAGGGGCCCGAGTGCCTTCGGGTGGCTCTCTGACCCCCTGCACCGCACCACACTGCACCTGTGAGACGGGATCGTGGGCAGCCTCTCCCTCGTAGCCTCATTTTAGGGCTGTGCTAGAAGCCTCACGGTTTCTATGGGGCCACGCTGCTGACTGCACGGCAGCCTGCAGGGCGCCTTTGCTTTGCATCTGCGTAACTCTACATACTCTTGGCGGGTTTTCTTGCGCCGTCCCTCCTTGCTCCCTGCCCACCCCCCAAAACCCAGTTCATCCTGAAGGGACTTTGCCTTTCCCGACTCCTCCTGCTGGGCCCAGACTGCCACAGCTCCCGTCTCACATTCTGTGCCTGCCTCTACCATCGAGGACATGAGGACCACTATCGGCTCTGGTTCTCGGACCCACCACCCCGGGAGTCAGGCTGAGTGTCCTGCCCCATGCTAAATTCAGCTTTCGTGCCTCCTTCAAGCTTCCGATGAGGATGCGCCTGCCTGAGGAAGCTGCTCAACAAGAAACAAACGAACAACTGCAGTGCGTGGTCAGACGGTGAGATGGGGCAGCCACAGTGGAAGGCAGCGCGATAATTCCTCAGAGAGAGGCCTGCGATGAGCACAGGGTCCAGCTCTGCCTCTCCGGGAGACGCCCTGCAAATTTGCAGCAGGGCTGCGCAAGGTTTGGCCACCCATGTCCACAGCAGCATTGTCCACTCTGGCCAAGATACGGGGCAGCCAGCAGCCCATGACGGCATGAGAGGAACCCAGCGCAGGCCGCGCCCAGGACAGCATGCTGCAGGGGGAGCTCGGCCCCTGCACAGGACTGGGCTATGGCACCTGCACCCTGACCCCAGGCCCTGAGCGGACGTGCTGCCGCCTGGCCCCACACAGAGCCCGAGCAGGCGGGGTCTGGGCTGCGTGCAGCTTGGAGCCACTGTTTAGCAAGAGCAGAGCTTGGGCCTGGGGGACAAGTGAGCCCTGGCAGCACCTGCTGGGGTGACAGCACAACCCCTCAGAGCGGGGCGGGCAGGGACCATCACGAGGGTAAACCCCCCACTGTGTGCACTGGAAACCTGAAACCCATGCGCCCACGTGTCGTGTCGCTCCCTCAGGGCCCTTTCCTGCGCCTGCTCAGTGTCTGCTGCCCGCTCGCTCCTGGACTCGAGAGACCAGAGTGGCACGCGCCCTTCCGTATCCACAGCCACCCTCGGGGTGGCCAAGCCACTCTCAGGTCAGGTCAGCGGGTAGGGATGGTCCGGGATGGCGGCCACCTGGACCCAGGGCAGATGCCTTCCTGCATGGTGCCCCGATGTCTGTTCAGGGCACAGGCATCCCCCAGGACAGCTGGGGTCACGGGCTCCCCACTCTGCAAGCGGGGCAAGTTTGGCCTGTCTCTCGAGGAGACCACTCCAGAGAACAGTGCTCAAGGAGAAAGCTCAGCACCGCCAAGGTCACAGAGCACCCGGTGGCCATGGCAGCACCGGCCTCGTCAATGTCCTGCCCCACTGTCCCCCATCGGAGCCGCCACCAACAGGAGACACAGTCTGGTGGCAGCCGCTTTGGGAAACTGCAATATGAATACCTCGCTCCGTGGGGACCATGCCCTGCCCTGCCCTTTGTGTCCTCACCAGCAGCCTGCAAGGCCAGTGTGCGGGCTGGTGGCCTCTGGGGCTCCAGTGCACGCCAGTGGCTGAGGCCCAGGACCCAGGAAACCACACAGCCTTTCTGAAAGCTGATGAACTGCGCTTGACCTGGGCGTCTCCGCTTCGCAATGACAGCTGATCAGAGAATGAAAAACGAGCCCGGCAGAGACAGCAGTGAAAGCCCAGCTGCGCGTCCCAGCGGCCGCTCTGCCCCTCACCCCGGCCCTGGGATCCGATTCCATCACTGCCTGCCCAGCCACCAGGGCTTCCGCCCACGCCCACCGTGTGAGGAGTGGGCGTCCTTGTGCATCATCCCGGCCCAGGTGAACAGAGCTGCTGCCCTCTCAGACTGTCCTACCTGTCCAGCGGTGACAGGGACTTGCCCTATGCATGAGTGACATCAGAGATGCTGTGTGATAATCCTGCAGATTGGCTCACACTCTCCAAACACTGTCACTTTTGTTCCCGGGAGCACTGCCCCCTCCCAAGTGGTGGACCCGGGACCAGGGTCTCGTCACCCTGAGACCCTGCATGCTGTTATTTTAGGCACATCATTTAGGGTCATCTGTGCTACCCCAAGCTGCTGGGAAGTCCCTGGGGATGAGTAAGACATGGCTGTGGCACTGCTACTCTGAGAGTGATAGAGGGGACAAGCCTAGGGCATCCTCAACCCCAGATCCCTTGGCCATGCAGGGCTGCAGGAAGCTGGTGGCTTCCTGGTCAGCTTCCTGGTCAGCAAGGCCAGCGAGGAGCGACTGGGGTTCAGTTTTGTGTTTGCCAGGGGCTCTGACTGTGGCTGACCGAGTGGGCCCTGGAGTTTCAAAGCTTGTCCAGCAAGAGAGCAACACCAAGGAGAGTGAAGAAGCTGAGGAGAGTCGCAGGCAGCAAGACTGGGTACAGTGTTCGTCATAGAATCCCCGTGTCCTTCTCCCTACCTGGCCTCCCTCAGCCTGGCTGGGCGGCACCAGCGGGATCCTCCTTCTCCACCACCACCAGAAAAATGTCCTGAGGGAAACTAGATCCCGCGGAAGCTAAGGGGAGGTGGCTGCAGGTCCCGGGAGCACACAAGGACATCTTTCACTCTCAGGCAGGTCAAGTAGCCTTCAGCTCCTGCGCCAATAAGAGATGGCCGGGGGGGCTGGACCCGGGTGCCACCTCCAGAGACTGGCCATGTGAGGGTGGACACCTGTACCAGCTCTGAAAGTTACCATGATTCCAGCTTCTTTCTTTCCTTTTGCTTTGCTCATTTGAGTTTCAACTTATCTAGGAACATTATCTGTTAGGAAAACAATGCTGCAATATTCCTTGGAAGACAAAATGACTTTCTTTAAGATATGAGTGCACCAGAAAATGCCTGCTGTGGATGGCACTCCAGTCAGGTGAGCCACGTGTCTCAGAGCTGCTGAGGACGGGCATGATGCCCCTGCTGGAGGGAAGATTTGCTTGTCCCAGGAGAGTCCCAAAGCTTAAATCAGTGTGTCATCTTCACGCGGCTACATGTCCTCACAGGGCATCCCTGGCTCTTAGGGACGGGCCCGGGAGCACACAGGCAGGTGCCGCACCCATGTGAAAGGATCAGGGCCACATGCAGGAGTCCTGGTGGCCCAGCAGGATGGGGCCGGTGCTGACACCGGTGACGCGCTTCCTCCTGTCTTCCCAGGACCCTGGTCTTCTCAGTCTCTCCTGTGTTGTTTTCTTCCCAGATTCATCTCATTCTTCCCCCTCTGCCTTCCCATGTCTGTTTTTGCCCTGACTGCACTCGCTGCACTGCTGTCAGCCTGGGGATTCGTTCATGTGACTGTGCCCCCCAGTGCTCGATGGGACCGAAGGGCCACCGAGCACTGTTGTGGGGCTTCACACAACACTCCAGGGCCCCCATTCACGTCCTACTCACCAAATGTGTCTGTGTACATGTGTTGGAAGTGAAATTGCTTTGAGGAAGAAGGGTCTCTGCTGATTTGTGCAGAAGCCTGGTCAGGTGCTGCTGCTGCTGCTACAATCAACTGGAGGACCAGAAAGGTTGTGTGTCAGGTGCAAAGCACTACCAAACGCCGCTCTCTCCCCGCCCAAGAAGGAGCCACATCGGGTTAGGGGCTCTACCTGAACCCAGAATCCGCTACACAGGAGTTTCAGATGCCTGAGCTGTTGCTAGTTTCCCACTAAAGAGCCCCGCCAGCGCATGGTCCTGCACCCTGCAGGACAATCCAAGAACAGCTGCATTTGAGCGCTTGAATTCCTATAGGAAGGAATGTAAGGCACCCTGTTACCATTTCACATTAGGCACGTGTCGAAAGGGTCGTATTGGATGGTGTTTGTTACATTTGAAATTCATTCTGCTCAGTTCTTTTAACTGTTTTCTAATGTGGCTACTAGGCAATGTAACACCACAGAAGTGGTTTGTGTTTCTACAAGGCTCAAAATCACTGGAAGGTCAGAGAGTTCCAGGTTCTGAATGGGGAGAACGTGGTGGGGTCATCTCAGCTCTACTCCATCAGGTTGGTGCCCCAGGATGGCCCCTTTCCTGGTCCCTATCGCAGTTTCCTTTTATTGAAAAGTGAAGGCACAGGCTTGGATAAGTGGCAGGAGACTCCCTTCCAACCTCCGGGCTTAGCGTTAACCGGGGACACTGTGTCCTGCCTCTCGTCCTCCCAGAAGCATCCAGCGATGCCGTTGGGCTGTGCAGGGAGGAAGATGTCCCTCTGCCCTCGCTGCCAAGGAGACGGATGCTGTAGTCATGGGTGCTCCTTTAACCCTGAAGGGCACTGACACCCACTGCTTAGGCACCAGGGTGATGCTTGGCGACAAAGGGCTCATCGCATGCTACAATCACCGAACTCCATTCCTGAGCGGCATTCAGCATGTTTTATCTCTCCTGCTCTTTATTTCTTTCTTGTGGTTCATCTCATCAATGGAGGATCTTGATGAAATCGTTTCCCCGTAACTGGCAGATAACATCTCCCTCACTAAATATAGAACTCATTCTCTATCAATGCATGTTACAGGCAAGCCCTATCTTGCATGGAAATTAAACAAGAAATTGGAATTACTAATAATGACGTAACAGTTGAATTCAAGATGGCTAAGTTCAGAGAATAACATCATTGGAATAAATATTTAGAAAAACAAATCATGACCACTGCAAGATTTTCCACTCCTCGCCAGTCAACTGCCTTCCAAAACAGGTGTGCTCCGTGGATACGGCTTTGGCATGGTACTTCAGCAGCCTTGGTAAAAGTCGGTGTCAGGGATTGGGGGGAGATGCCCTCTCTATCACGGTTGCCTAAAAAATGACAGCTGAAGTCCAGTGGTTGAAGAACAGGATTCAGAAGAGTGGACAGTGCTTGTTTCCTTCCTGCGGTCAGCAGGCCTCGCTTGATGGCGGTTGCTTTTGTAAATGAAGGCCCGGAATCTAAGACCACCATCACCCCACAGGTATGCAGTCAACTCAGTCCTACTTCTGTGAGACGTCTGTGGTGTCCATGCATTTTTCTCAAGCCTGGGTGACTTGCACGAGAAAGAGAAGAACAATGGGATTCAGAGCACATGGAGAAGTGCTGAGGAGGCCACAGAGAGGGCTGGAGGAGCCAGGCAGTGTGTTTTCTGCAGGGTGCAGGGTCTCCTCATGCCACCCTTGGTGAGGCAAGGACGTCAGGTTTGGGGAGGAGACACTGAGGGGAGCAGCAGGGCGGGGACCGGGTTGAAGGCTCCTGGGAGGAGGGGAATGGGTAGCTCTGTTGGGCTGGACAACTTGCCTTTGGCCATCAGGTTTTCCTACCCAGGTGAGACAGGTTTCCTGACAGGGACAGCCTTGAGGGTCTCCTGCTGACAGGCCCACAAGGGATCCTGGACCCCCCAGGCGAGAGAGACCAGCTTGGGCCCTCTCCTCGGGCTGTGGCCGCACCCCTGAAGCCCCAAGGCTGCAGTGAGTAGGAGCAGGCCCATGGCAGGGTGGTCCCTGAGCCGCGGAAATGTGCACCAGGGCTGGCGGGCGTCTCCTCCCACCCCAGGAGGTGCAGCTAGGACTGCCTCCCCCACTGCTGTTCCTCCCAAGTGTTCAGTGCAGCCTGCGGGGTGTTAAACAGGCTGGGCCCAAAGCCAAAGTGACGGGGAGACACCGGCGTTCAAAGGAAGCCTAAAGCCGAAGAGGTCACACACCTTCTCGCTCCTCCTTCCTGGTTTGTCCAGGCTGTAGGGAGAAGGGGGCTCGAGATCCCCAGTGGGGTGACTATGTGGGTGACCTGCTCAGCCTGGGCCACCCCAAAGGAAGGCGCTGCAAGCCACCTGTGCCAGGACCAGAGCTCCTGTGTGAAGCAGGACGCATGTGTGTCTTCTTGGCCACCAACTCTGGAGAACTGGGGAGACCGGCCAATGAGATGCAGACAGATGTGGGGGAGCTGCTGAGTCTCGGGGCAGGAAGTCATTGGCTCCCTTGGGAAGGGCCAGCCACACGACCAGCACTTCCTCTCCCCCACGTGGGGGCATTCGAGAGCCAGCACTCTGGGCCACTGGCTAGCCAGGGGCACCAAGGCAAGGTCACACTGTGCTGTCCCCAGCAGGATGCCAAGTCCTTTCCCTTCTCTGTCACCTCCTCCTGCTCTGACTCTCCCAAAGCAGCTAAAACCGGAGGTGGGAGGACAAGGGGTACAACGGGAAACCCGGGGCACCCAGGCTGTGGTCTACTGGTTCCTGCAGTGCGAAGGTTCCCGCCACAGTCAGCCACAAAGCTGCCTGCAGGGCCCCGCTCCACGCAGAGCTGGAAACAGCCTGTACTGCACTGCCCAGGGTGCCAGCGTGGACGGCACCAGTGGACATTAGGCTGAGGGAAATGAGCCGCACACAGAGCTGCCTAACGCTCCATGCATGCTCGAACCTAAAAGAGCTGATTCTACAGGAACGGGGCCAGAGGGCAGGGCCGGGTAACAGGTTCCTGAAGCAGCAAGAGGGAGAGAAGTCCCTAGCAGCACTGCAGGGTGACTACAGAGCCTCCCTGGGGCCCCAGCGGGCAGGGCGGGAGGTGGTGCCCTGGTCTCAGCTCAGCAGGGCACTGCCTGGGGCTGGAGCCCTCCACACACCGTGCGGAGTTCAAAGCTGTTCCCGTAGCACTGAGGCTTCTGAGTCACCGGAAACCCAGCTGGCACCCTGCCAGCAGTCCCTGGTGACACTGGACAGGATGTGAAGATGTGCCCAAGGAAGCAGGTCCAGGGGCTCCCTGGTTTCTGTTCCATGTGTTCCACCTTCCAGGTGTCCACGTGTGTGGTGACTTCCAGATGAGCAGCCTCAGGCTGCGGCCACAGCACCAAGCTCAGCCCAGACCTGCCAGAGGCCTGTCCGACACTGCTCCCAGAGCCCTTGGCTCCAGCCCCCTTCTGAGCTGCTTTTTCCTCCCCTGTCCTCCTGCCCTCCCTCACCCCGTGAGTCCCCAGCCTTTCAGAGGTAACGCCTGCTGCCTAGCTCCCAGGGAAACAGGAAGTAAGCAATGGGTCCACCATGGTGGGAGGCCAGGCAGCTGAGGAAGTCTGCGGGGTCCCCTGTGTCTGCTGCTTTGGGCCAGCTGAGTCCCGTACCCCATCACGGTGGGAGGAGGGCGGCCACCCTTACCATGGGCATGTTTGTGCAGCCAGGCAAGGGAGGGGCTGGGTCCCGCCCCAGGGCTCTCCAGTCTGCAGCAGTGGCCCCAGGGACACAAAGCCAGTGGCTTCCACACCGCCAACCAGGAGAGCCCCAAGACCTCCAGTGTCAGATGAGCAAAGGGTTGTTTCCCCTGACCAGAGCTTTTGCTACTGGTGTGATTTCTAATCTCAGAGCAGTTATTCATCATCCTGGACTGGAAGGGACTTTTGCTGGCCTTACCCAGAACCAGCTGGCTGGGGCTCTTGCACTAGCCCAGGCCTGCAGCCAAGGAGGGCGCTGGGAACGAGTCCCGAGCACCCAGGACAGGCACTCAGCATGTACCATGTGCCCTCTGTGACAGGCCCCATGCTCTCTTCATTGTCCTGCTCCTGGCTGAGGGGAGGGTGAGCCAGTGTGGGGGAGCCAAGGTGCAGACTGTGGCAAGGACAGCATGACAGTCCCTGCCTCAGCCCTTGGCCCAGCATTCCACAGCCTCCTCCCCTGTGAATCCCAGGCAAAAACCTTGTCCCAGTGCTGGGATCCACCAAGTTCTCCTGCACTCTGCTTGCACAAATCCCTTGTGGCTGGGTTTTCCTTAAGCTTTTCCAAGGGGACTTTCCTAATCCTTGGTGAGTGGCAAACTGAACCACATGCCTACTCTCGGGGAAAACAAAATACTCTAGAATGGGGAGCAAGTGGCATGAAAGTTCCCCTGCTTCCCTATCACGGGGACCCAGGATGTCTTTGAACAGAGCCATGGGTACTGTGAGGACCGAGGCTGAGTCAACCACGGATTTGCCTTTTGTGGACGGCACAGGCCACTCCCCTCCAGGCGTCCTGCCCGCCTGTGTGGGAAAGAACTCGCCTACGAAATGTCCTCCCTTGTGACCCATTTCCCACCCCGTCCATGGCAATGGAAATCGTCCCTCACTGCTTCCTCAGCTGGAAGGAGCTGCAGGTCATGCAGCAGCAGCAGCAGGGGGGGAAGACCCAGCCTCCAGCGGTTGCACGTGCCTGGATAGAGCCATCTGTGTCACACGTGCTGCTCCCAAGGAGGGCGTCGCACACTCTGCTGCTCCTCCCTTTCTCTTCAAAAGCAGAAGATAAAGGTGTCTTTTTTTTTTTATCTCAACCTAAATGCTTTTCAGCTTTAATGTTGGGTATGATGACAGAGATCATAAATGTCAAAACCCCCCCCAGGCTGCCTGGCCATTACTGCTGAAAGCGGTGGGAAATGGCTCGCGGTGCCAAGCTACACATGGCTTTGAAGAAGAGGCGGGAGTGATGTGGTGACAGCCACCACAGTGAGTAAGCCCGCGAGAGGTGGCCCAGGATGACTGCATCGCCCCGGCACCCCTGAGCAGGGAACCTCACTGCAGGAGCTGCACCCCAGCCCTCTCTGTTCTTTTATTTGGTCACCAAGAGCTGCCAGCTGCCATCACTGACAGACAGGAGTCATGGTTAGCTCACCTGTGGGCCAGTGGGGACTGTCACTCCGTGTCCCTCCCCTGGGGTGAGGGCGGAGTCCTCTGACAGGGCTGGGAAGCCGAGCAGAGGGATCTGGTCATCAGGTGTCCAAGAAGGGTTTGCTCGGTGGAGAGTCTGGAATTCCTGGAGGAGGCCGTGCTGTTCTTCCAGCCAGAGACTTCTCTCGCACTATGTGCTCCTTGAAACTTGAGAAGTTTACAAGAAAACTTCTTTTAAAAATTTTTTTGGTAAAAAAAAAAAAATTTGGTGCTGGGAAAGATGGTGGACCTAGAGGTAGCAGGATATGGAGCCTCTCTGAGAGAGACAGCTCAAATGCCAGAATAGAACACCCTGGAGAGACCCAAACAGAGGGATATGGATTCTCTCAACCCAGGAAGAAACTGAAGTGAAAGAAACTACTCAAATATGAGGTCCTGGGGCTACCATTAGAGAAGTTAAGATCAGCGAGCACGGTGCTCTGGCTGAGCCATCTGAATTTGTGCCCAAGATTGACCTGAATGACCAAACCTGCGCCGATGCGACTGGCTTGAGCAGCCCCAAGCATGGAGCTGAACAGCCCTGTGTGCAGCTCGCCCGGAACCTGGCTGCATTCGACCCACCCAGAGGCACCGTGAATTCACCCCAGCCGGGCTGAGGTCAGAGGTCAAGAAGCCCAGTAGTTCTCGGGGACAGGCATCAACACTCAGTGACTGATGGGAATAAGACCCTCCCACGGGAAAGGGGCAACTGACTGGACGACATATTGGAGATGGGAAGGACAGTCCTAATTCTATAAGGAAGCGGCTTCAGTTGGTTTTTCCTGTCTTGGAGCGGATTGGTGGGATCTGCTTGGACTGGGCCGCACCCCTGGCCGGGACCCAGCAGGTCATCAAAAATCAATTCGCTGAGTGCCGCACACTGATGCAGTGAAGGCCGGCGAAGGTTGACTGGCCCAGAGGGGAGGAGCCAGCATATACTGCCCTTGCTTGCACTTTACTCTCTGATAGCGGACTGCAGAGGCCAGAAGCCCCTATCCTGCGTGCTCCAGAAGAACCCTAACCATCAAGAAAAGGGGCTGGGAATTACACTATACACTTGTATGGAAGGAACCAAAAACACGATGAGAGAGAAATAAGAAAAAGCTCTCAGCCCCCAACCTTGAGAATATTGATCCAGGAGAGGGAAAAATAAAAGAGATTGAGGGTAGCAAATATGCAACATTAAACACAGCATCAGTGGACATAAAGAGGTATCTTCGGGACCTCGTAAATGAGATCAAAACTGAAATATTCAAGCTAAAAAAGAGATAAGTAGATTAATAAAAGAAAGGCTGGGCACCTCTCAAGAAGACACAGACAGAAGAAGGGAGGAACAAAAAAGGAGAGAAAAGTTCAAAGAAGAATATTAAAAAAAAACCTAGAATTCATGAAGCAGATTCAAAGAGATTACCAGCAAACTAAAGATTCCATAGAAAGTTGGCAAAACTGCTTGAAAGAAACTAAAGATATACTATCAAAAATTGAACACAGGCTTGCAATGTGTGATCATGAAAGGGAAGATCTCTTAAAAATAACAAGGGAGCAGGAAGTAACAATACAAAGGCTAGAGGACGACAAGAGGATCTATAACTTAAGAATAAAGCATGTGAACGAAGGAGCAGGAGTTAAAACAGAAGAACTGCAAAGGCTATTCACAGAAATTATTAAGGAAAACTTCCCAAACATAGAAAAAGGAAATGATATGCAGTCATACGAAGCATATAGAACTCTAGCCACCTACAACCAAAACAGAGCTACACCCAGACACATAATAATCAAGATCCCAGAAATTCAATATAAGAACAGAATATTAAAAGCCATCAGAGAAAAGAAACAGATCACCTAAAAAGTAAAACCCATCAAAATCAAAGCAGATTTCTTGACACAGACCATCAAGTCAAGAAGAGCTTGGAGTGAAATAATTCAAGCCCTGAAGAAGAACAACCTCCAGCCCAGATTTATGTATCCTGAAAAAATCTCTCTAGAAATCAATGGAGAAGCAAGATGCTTCCATGACAAAGAGGAACTGGGAGAATTTGTGACCACCAATCCAACCCTACGAAAAATACTGAAGGACATTTTAGAGAGAGAGAAAAAGAATACAAGCATTTCAGGAACAGTGGCAGAGAGGCCTCAGTGAACGGGGCAAACAGTGGAGTGGAACAGAAACAGTGGAAGAAAAATAGAATAGTAGAAATGAGACAGAGAAGATTGGCCATAATCTCTAGTATTTAGGGCCTCGAAACACAAAGAGAGAGAAAAACACAGGCAGAGTAGATCAGGAGATAGGGTCCATTGAGATGCGCTATATAGGGAGACAGTGGGACCCAAAATAAACAGTGCACCCTATGGGAATGAAAGGGGAGGAATTGTCTAAAAAAGGAAGACAGAGGATATTGTTAATGGGGTAACGAGATTTAAAATCTACATTATTCTCATCACTCTGCTTGGATGGATTACATGCTGTTTCAGTTTGTCTACTTATACTAGACTTGAGGACATGGTCAGCTATTCCAAAAATAAGAGGACATATTATGGTAATCATCCTTAATTTCCTATCAACTTAATCTGAAGCCTTGTATAATTTATACTGTCTTATTATGACTGATCTTATTTGAATCTGGTTTGTTAGATTGCTATTTTGTATTGACTGATTTTATTCAAATCTGTTATGATTGAAAGCATCAAGCCTAAGAGTATAGGCAACTACACTGAAGATGACAAGATTCACTAAGATACTCACTCTGGTTTGATTATTGTCTGCTTTTGAAGTCTTATAATATCTTCAATGCTTTGTTTTTATTAATATTGTTATATACTGCTGAGACATCATGGTAACCATTGTAGATCACCTTGTATTGTGGTTTTATATGACTTTTCTGCCTCATGCTTTTCTAGGAATTGTTTTGTTTTATCTAGCTTTGTTTTGTTTTCCCCTCTAGTACAGAAAGGATAGATATACATGTAGAGACTCATGCATGTGTAGGTCTTATAAACAGTTTATGAGAACCAACTGTATAATGCATGTTGAAATGAACAAATACTTTGAAGAAAAAGAGACACTAGAATACCCAGTGCTGACTCTGTAATGTCACGATGTGAAATCCAGCAATACTATCATTCTTTGTTCAAAGTGATTTTAGCTTGTTTTGTTTTGTTTAAGTTCAACACACATGAAGGTATGGACAGCTGTTTTGAAGAGAATGAGAGACACTATGACAGCCATTCTTGGCTTCCCTATTGTCTGGTCTTGAAGACCTGAAACGCCTTCCTTGTCCTGTTCAGATCAGTTCCATACTATGTT